>JANAVB010013262.1:0-69009 GCA_029216955.1 Iris pallida
ATATTTTCTTCTAACATGGTGGAAAATGAAACTTGTCCAACCCATAGGAAAATATTTTCCATGGAAAATAGTTATTTACCGTGGAAAATAATGACAATCAAACCCAAATTAAGTTTTCCATGAATTTTTTTCTAGGAAAATAATTCAATGGAATTAATTTCTTTTCCATATCTTTCCACCTTGCAATCAAACGCACCCTTAGTCAATTCAATCCCATTGGGTTGTGGTGGATACAAAAAAGTGCCCATGGCTTTCTTCTTCCATTCCCCTTGTTTCTATATCTGGAACTGATGCTTAAACTTCAAAACTTTCGCCAGTTTGATGTCGTCCCTCCAGTGATCAACATGCCCTTCAGAAACACTGGCAAGAAGACGATGCCAGAAGAATCAACAAGGAAAAGAACTGCCGGACCAGCGCTTTTCAGACTAGTCGAGCCATGTCTTTAACGGGAATTGTCGCTTCCTCCCCTGACAGCAGTTTGGACTCGCCTGATCTCCATCCATTTCGAGTCTCGTCCTCTGGAGCTGAAGATTCTAGAGGGCTAATGCTGCTTCCGTCTGGAGCAGCCCCTGCAGAGAAGGGGGCTCAGCTCCTGAGGCCGACCAGCAGCGACGGGTATGAAGCCTCTGGTGGTGAAGACAGTGATCGGGTTCCGTCCAGAATTGTGCACAGATCGGTTAATTGGTCGAACCTTCTCTTCAATTCAGTCCGTGGTGATGTGTCTGATAATTCAGAGGTTTCATCCTTAGCAGGATCGCAAGCTAGACGACCAAATAAATGTTATGGAGACGTTGAGTCCAATCCCAGGTTCATGAGTCCTCAAGACTAACCAACCAGAGTGCTCAGTGCTGTTGTGTTTGTTCATTATTTTTTCTGGTTATACTCTTGAAAGACCCAATTCTACACTCAGAATGCATCAGAAATTCTCTTGTCATCTAAGTTAAACTATTTACATTTGTGATGCCAATTTTGTGTTGTTTTCTGATGTTATCCCTCTTGAGTATCCTCTCATTGCCGTCGACAAATTGCATCTTGTTTAGCCCATTATTTGTATTTATCTTCTGATTTTGCATTTATTTCAGTCTGCTAACTAATATTTGCAAATTATAGTTAGTTTATGTGTACTTGGTTGGATTGAACTGTAAGATATTTCACAGCTACAGATTCAGCCATCCCTCCATTTAATTTGGCACTGGTTAAATGCTGACTTCTTACACTGATACAATGATTAGCTATTTTTGATCATGTTGCAGAGTTGTCATTTACATACTGCAAAGGGACTACATTGTTGTCGAAGGAAGTCTGCTGCCCCAAAGAAGTGCCATGGAAGATGGCTGAGTTACCGGAAGTCGTCGAGGGTTTCAAGCTTGTAGATCAGTACCCTTCTCTTCCGGTTCCAGTTCTTTGCTCGTGTCGCAGCTCCTATACAGCTTGCAGTTGACGATCGTGTCGAGCACGATGGCGACGGAGTACATGAGAGAGATCAAGCAAGCCTCTCCTACAAGCGACGGGCTGATACTTCGCAACCGAAGGTACGGTCTCGCCACTCTGTAATGGAACAGTGCTTCTACTGCGGCCATGCCAGGTTGGCTGGCAAAGCGACGGTTATTGCGGTGCTTCCCTGCCGCTTACGAGCACGCAAGCTTTGAGAATTGCGAGGTACCTGGGGGAGATCAGGAGGAGCATAATAAGCGCACAGTGCTTGTTAATAGAGAGAGAGAGATGAGCCATGTCTGGGTGTTAGAACCCTTGTTAGCAATCACCCGAATAATACTCGTATTATATACGAATTTTTCCGTATCTTTCATTAACGTATAATACTTGCGTACTTTGACAGATTCGAATTAGTATAAAAATTTTAAGCATGTAAAATTTTGGATGTGTTTCATACGAATTATTGAAAAAATTGATCAGAAAACGTGGTGGAAACATGTTTAATTAACCAAATTTGACAATCTAAGTTTCTAACTTCAAGATTTCATTTGAGGAATATGTGACCGATTTTTTTAACGTATTTACTTGAATTGTGTCGATTTATACTCGTACTTGTGCCGTCCCGAATTTTTCCGTTTGCCGAATTGCTAACAAGGGTTAGAACTGTATTATTACCCGCTGCAGTTCTGCATCGCTGCGACGATCGTAGCGAGGCTACATATCACCGTGGTGTTGGCAAGCACTATCGAGTACAGAACGGCGCCTGCAGCGGAGAGTAACAGGACTGCGTTGTCCGAGGAGAGACGGAGGACTTGGAGCGCGTTGAAGGCTAGGAAGAAGACGGAGAGGACGGCGGCGTTGGCCGATAGGAGCACGAAGGAGTTGAAGATGTAGGTCGGGGCGAGCCAGCGGCAGAGACGGAACGAGGAGGAGGCTGTCGGCCGCGGGGGGCCGAGGACCTTCTGAATGACCGTGGCCTTGGCGAGAACGAGAAAGGTGAGGGTGAAGGGGAGGGTGGAGAGGAAGGAGACGAGGGACTGCGAGAATTTGAGATTGAGGAGGGAGAAGAATTCGGAGGAGGCGGGTAAGCCCGCGGCAGTGAAGAGGTTGTGGAGCCTAGAAGAGAGCGTCCGGAGGACACGAGAGGAGGAGGAGGAGGCTTGCGAGAAGAGGAGGAGGGACGCGAAGGGGAAGACGAGGACGGCGGAGACGAAGGCGAAGAAGTGGTAGCCCTGCAAGAGGGCATGGATGGACATTCTTAGGATCTTGATGGCCCCTGCCATGGTTGTAGAATGGGATGGCCAAGAATTTGAATAGGCGGGGGGGGTCTTTATGTCTTAGGAGGGAGGGGTTTGTTTTTGGATGTGGTATGTTTTAGATGGATGATAGGCCAACTACTTTGACTAACCAACTCCTATACCTTGGGCCTTCAGGCATGCCTTCGATATTGGAAAGAGTCCAGATGTACGCAGTTTTTATTTATTTTTATGGAGAGATTTTTTTGCGATTCCAATCGATTATGGAGAGGTTGTTTCTGTGATTCTATTTTGAGTATGTTATCTAGCCAAGTAGAGTTTCAGTAAGTGAAAGAGAGACGTAGCCAACGAGAGTAAAGAACAACATATACATGTGTGACCGAACTCGAGTGGCTCTTGTGGTTATCGAGGAGAAGTATAACATCCAGATAGGATGACTGAAGATCAGTGGATCGAGTCACGAGAGCATATTATTCTTTTATTTATTTGGTGGAAGTTGGAATAGTGGGTCCAATATGCATGAAAATGTATACATGTGTGATGTGTTTAATAAACTAGTGAAGTAGTTTGGTTGTGGATCAGCTTCCTCCAGAAAAATGGTGATTGAGCTTCGTCATCATGGGGTGTTATTATGTGGAATTGAATAATGACTATGATTGCTTAGGCTGATCTGTGTTGTGAGAAAGGTGCACGAATAGACATTTAGGTTGGAGGTCAAGTGTTTGGTAGGTTGCAAGACCACATCCAAGATAGACGTAGTTTGACACTGCAAGTTCCTCCAACCTCTTGCTTTAGTGGTTCAGGAGGAAATGGAGGGCGTTGCTTTGCACCGACACAACGTCAAAGGGCTTGGGTGCTTGCGCATGTGGAGAACATGGTTGTGGTTGGAGTCTTGGGGATGGGGGGGGGGGGGGGGGGGGGGGGGGGGAGAAGATTGTGTACATCCAGGACCGGCTCTGGAGTAAGTCAGATAAGACTTCAAATTTGGACAACTCCCTTGCTTAGAGCAACCCCAGGTCCAACGTGATCCTAATATGTTCCGGGGTCGTGGGTGATCCCCTCCATGAAACCTACAATAAGGATCAAGGGACAACCAAAACTAGCTCCAGATATCACAACCTAATCCAGTGGATCAGCCCTGTGTACATCTTGACTCCTCGATCTAGCATTAGTGGGAGTCCCATGTGACATTGATGTAATCGAGCTCACTACTAAAATAACTCATTTTAGCGACGTCAGGAAACGTCGCTAAATAAGGAAAAAAACGTCGCTAAAACCTATTTGCGACGTATTTAGCGACGAAAACCGGACGTCGCTTATAGTCAAGTCGCAGATGACACTTTAGTCGCCGAACGTCGCTATTTGCGACGCGGAATTAATGGTCGCTAGACGTCGCAAAAATTGCGACATATAGCGACGTATCAATACGTCGCCAAAATTGCGACGTAAAGCGACCACTTGCGACGCTGTGAATTTCATATATGATGACATGGCATGACAGCCACGTGGGCAACTTAGCGACGCATACCGACAGATTTAGCGACGTACACCCGCACACGTCAGCATTTAGTGACGTCTAGCGATGTTACGTCGCTAAATAGCGACGTATAGCGACGTCTACGTTCCGTCGCAGTACGTCGCAGAACGTCGCTATACGTCGCAGATATTATAAAAAAAATTTAAAAAAATATAATTGATATTTTGTTATGCAGTGTGTCTGTGTTTACAGTGTGTGTGAAGTGCAGTGTTTGAACCATCGACAGTTTCGCTTACTGTTCTATGTTTTATCTTGGATAGAAAGAGCAACAGTTCAGGGTGCACTTCTCAGAGCTTCCTCTTCACGTCCTTCACCTTCTCGGGGACCTTTACGACGTCCCGAGAAAGTGAAGGACGTGAAAATGAAGCTCTCAGAAGTGCACCCTGAACTGTTGCTATTTCTATCCAAGATAACACATACAACAGTAATCGAAACTGTCGATGGTTCCGAACACTGCATTTCACATTCACTATAAACACAGACACATCATAACAAAAATACACAATATATTTTTTTAAAATTTTGGCAGCACCTCCTTTGTATATCAGATCATCGCTTATAACCCAGCGTAGGTATATTTGTCATCCCCGTCGCAGATATCACAAAGTAAATATCACAATAAAAATAGGAGGCAGTGCAAAGTAATATCACAGACACACATCCTCACAAACATCCAATAGAGTCAAATAAAAATGGAAGATGATAAAAAGTCTCCCACCAAGTTTATAAACAACAGTGTACCAATAAACAATTTGTCCATAGGGCCAATACATACAAGTCATAAAAAAACTAATAAAATTACTGCGGACCCTTGTCGCGCAACTGGGACAACTGGGATAGAATGTAGTCATACTGATCCTGGGTGAGCTGCACCGTAGGGGCAGTAGGAGGCAGTGGAATGTCTGGAGTCAGCGCCGTCGATGGACCGGGAGGACGTATCTGCTCCAGCTCTCGCAGTCGCTCACCATGCGCAGTAAGGGTACTCACCACCTTCTCAGTATACTGAGCGAGTGAGGCAGATATGCTCCTCTGCGATCCATCCAGCTCGACCTGTCTACGCTCTGTGCGCTGCGTAGACTCGGTGAGCGTCTACAAGCTGGCAGCTGTAGCCTGATGCAGACTCATCAGCTCCTGTATACTGCGCTCGACCGCATCAAATCGTCCGGTGACGATCGGAGGGTCGGATCGTCGCTCGACCGCATCAGAAATCTGCTGCTGCAACTCGCGACACAGCTCCTCGATCTGACGATGAACATCCTCAGCTCGTGACGACGCCTGCGTAGCCAGAGACTGCGCACTGACAGAGGGGGCCCGGGATGACTCCGAAGCCAAATACGTGCCGTAGGATCCCGTACCGTAGTACGTACCCTTCTGAAGACCGCCAACGGCGGTCATCCAGAGCTCGTCCGGCGATGGAGCTGTAGGGGCTGGGAGGAAGTACCAGCCCCTCCCTCTGCTTGCGCACTAGCAGCAGCAGCCGCCTCCTCCTGTAGCCGAACAAACTCGGCCTAGAACATGTTTGCTAACGTGTAAGTGTTTGCTAAAGTCTATATTGATATCTATTTTCATGTTTTCTAAATTATAGTAAATTAATATAAAGGATAGAACGTACATATGCATGCGTCGCCCGCTCGTCAATGAACTCCCCAGCCCTCCGATGGGTGACCAGGAAGACGGTCACCATGTTCGGGTCCTCACCCTTTTTTACCTGTTAAAATATATTATCTATTATTAGTATTAAACATTCTATCGAACTATATATAAATTAATGTCCGTCATAGGAAACGTACCAGACGACGAAAATGCTCCGTCATCGGAATGGAGCCACCACACCACTTACCGGCGCTCGACCGCGCCACCTTGGCCTTCTCAGACCGCCTGGTACCTGTGCTCGCTGAATCTAGCCTTCATCGCAGTCCACTGCTCTGGCGTAATCCAACCCTGGATCGGCTGTCCGGAGCGATCACGACGCTTCTGGTCGTCGATCGCATCACGGATGAGCTTGGCTGCGACGGCCGAAAATTGGCCCTCGATCCTCGCCGCCCGGTGTGGTGGATAGAAATAGGTCCTCTACAAGAAATAAAATACAAAAGTTGTATAATATGCACAAATGATTATTAAAATTTAAAAATAAACAAATTTTTTACCTTGAAGTGGGCAAACCAAAAGGCCTTCCTATCTGCGGGAGCATCTGAGTAGTTAATCCAAGGCCCACCATAGTTCTGCCTCAAAAATGTCCCCAGCTGTCTCTGTACTACAGAAGGCCGATATCTATACAATAATAATTTTTCATGAATATATATGTACATATAATCATTTGAGAAATATAATAATTAATTAACTTACTTCATAGGCCGTCCGTCCAAATCTCCATACGCGTCTCGCCCGGGAGAGCGCATGGAGGGTCGCTCTCACCTCCTGCCTGGGCAGGATCAGTCTGATCGCCGTCCTCCATATGCTCGGCGTGGGCTCCCTCCATAGAGCCGTCGACAGGAGGAATGCTGGACGGGGGATCAGGGATGCTGGACGCGGGATCAGGAAGGCTGGACGACGAGGGAGGAGTCGTCAACCTGCTGGAACTGCCCTGTCCCGGTAATGGACCGGGAACAGAACGGTACACTGGCGTACTCGGAGATGAGGATGAGGGTATGGAACTGCCCTCTCCATCCCCAGGCTGAGGCTGACGGGACTGCCTAATGTAAAATCCTCCGCGTCGTCCTCCTGGTCTAGTCATACCTGATAATAACATATGACAATAAAACAAAAATATATATTTATATGATAGACATCACATATTTTGAAAAATATCATAGTCCTAAAGTGTCACTGAAGTGTCAATAAAAGTGTCAATAAAGTGTCACTGAAGTGTCACAGATTTATATGATAGAAGTGTCACTAAAGTGTCAAATATGATGATAAAACAAACGTACAGATTTAATCCTCTTCTGAAAATTCATCTACCTTCTTTCTTCCTCCTCTACATCTTCACTTTCATCTGCATCTTCCTCTTCAGATAATTCTACTTCTTCTACACAATTAGATGTGTAATGAGGAACTGTCACGCCCCGCTCCTGTAGGAGCGATCGTCCTCGCTAAGGCGTGATGCCGCACGAGCCTAGATTGCGCTCGTACAAGACAGTTCCATAATGGCCGATTACATCGGCGGCGACGGGATCGTCGCACAGAAGTCCCAAGCAGAAATATTGAATCATACAGCGGAAATTTAGAACAAGTACACATGAACATAAGTCATTCAAAAGAAGCTCTTTATTGATATTGAATACAAGATTACATTTATGGGCGCAAGGCCAAATTACAAGTCTCTCGTGCTCATTTCTCTCATTTACAAGTCACTCTGCTCTCTCTCGTCTCTCGATACAATGCTTGAACCAGCGGAAGCTTCGGAAGGCAATGTCCATACATTATGTCCTGTATAAGTCTTCAATCCAAGCGGCCGCACGCTTCGAATCGCCAAGGAACTCCGTGCCTCGACGCATCCAAGCGAGCTTCGCGCCACGAGCTTCTACCTGTGCCTGCACATGAACACTGTATGGATGTCAGTACTCAACTGTACTGGTGGAGTGAGCTCCTCGCCCACCCATACAAAACTAACACGTTCATTTACTTTGTGCAGCTTAAGTCCCTTTCGATTGTCTTTCTAGTCTTGCCTTAGGATTCATTTTAGAACAGGACGTTTCAGTCTAAACTTAGCGATGCAACGACAAGGTCGTGCATCGACGGGATCGTGCTATAATACCAACGTGTGTTCGATCGAGGCAGTGCCTCATCATGCATGAACTTTGACCAAACTTGAACTCGGGATGGCAGGGTCGTGCCACATTCTATTTGTGACTTAGACATACTCGAGACAATGCTATGTCGAGGAGTAACTTACGCGAACTCGGCCGTGCCAAGACCTTTACTTAAACTTCAGCACCACTAGACTAATTCTCGTGCCAACGATTCAAGTGCCAAGGACGGCAATGGGATGACTCGTGCAGGCCGTGCCTCTAGACCTTGCTTAGACTTGTCCGTGCTTCAAGATGAGGCCGCGCCTCGCAAGTTATCAAGACTCATCGTGCTACCGCCTTGCGGCCTTCCTGTTAGACCCATTTGCTAACTTAGACAAGACTTGTGGACCATAGTATCACTTTCATGAACATCTCGACACCATCTATCGTGCCAAGCACGGTGCCTATGCTGCAGCCCAGACCTTGTGTTACCGACTAGACCTGCATTCAAGCTCTAGACTCAATCCAAAGGCATACGCGCGGTGTGCCGCTATTTGCCGACACATCTACATGAGTGGTCACTAGCAATTTCAAGCTATCTTGGACACGGCTCGGCGGGGGTATCGGTCCGCCCTTCTAAGGATAGCTAGCCCCGGAAGCGCCGATACTCCCATGCGGTTATCCGACATCCTGGTTGAGCCGCACTCGCTTCTTCCGGGCAAATGATCCCGGTGCCCCGGAGGAGATCATTCGAGAAGACTACACCTTGTCGACAAGTTATCCAATGACCATGCAAGACCCAATTCGATCTATCAAATCCTTCCTTAACATGACCATGCATTCCTTCTTTCTATCAAGACTTAGCGAGACTCCCAAATACGAGGGACCGATCTCGTGTGCGGGACATTTCAAGACTTAGCGAGACTCCCAAGTACGAGGGACCGATCTCGTGTACGGGATATTTCAAGACTTAGCGAGACTCCCAAGTATGAGGGATCGATCTCGGCGACAATAAGTCGCACGGACTTCCTTTGTTCGTGGCGAGCTTTTTACTAAACCGACCGTAACTCGTACCTTAGACAGGCCTGGTTCTATAGGCGACGCTAACGCTCAAGTCATATACTTTATATGACGAGCCTTGTTCTCAAGGGACTACGCGACTTGACAACCGCAGATAGAGCGGGACAGTGCTAGAAATGGCTTCGATAGCCCAGCACAACTCTTGTCTAACTTATTCGAGCAACGACTCGACGAGCAAGGGCTGCGCCGAGCTAGGGTCGAGGGAACATGCTAGGCACGGGGTCGACTTGGACAATCAACTTTTTGGGTGCCTAGACTTAAGCCGACAGCCGTGTAAGACGACTTAACTTACGGGACGTGCGAAGGCTATGCCAAGCCTTGCGGGACAGGACCGAGCATGCTTTATTAAGCATTCATGCGGGCGACGCCTATGACTTAGGCTGATTCGAGTGTCGGGACAAAATGACGGGACCGTGCATGCTTTAACAAGCATTCACGCAGGCGACGCCTAAGGCTTAGGCTACTTTGAGTGTCAGGGCAACTTAGCAACTTGATCCAACTTCCTTCTCCCAAGCCACGGGAACGAAGGATCGAGTGTCATTTGAAAGCACGCTGAGCCGACTTCTATGTTGACCGTGGGACCATTTTCCATGTTCTAAGACATTCCGACCCGACGGGATTATTTCCTTAGCTATGTTGGTGCGTAGCTTTTAGATTAGCCTACCAGTGCAAGTTGAAAACATGCACGTTATTAAGTGAAGGCTAAGATGAGGCAAGTTCACCGAAACTACCCCACCTGTGCGAGGAGTCGCCTCGGATGAGCGAGCCTTCGAGCAGCCGTTGCAAGGCTAAGTTCCAACGCCGTCGGCGTTTCGATTCCTCCGATTAACTTTACGGGACGGGGCACTACATCATACACCACTCAGAACAAGTCTCGTCCTCGAGACTTTCCTGAAGGCAAGCCATCTACCATTTCTATGGCCAAGACTTAATCGAGCCTAGATACGGGACTATAACGGTCGAGCGAGATGCGCCTACACGTTTCCTTGAGTCCGAGCCACGCTCGCACTATTATCATTCTTTCCTTCAACACGATTTCAAATTCTCGACACTTTTCCATTCCCCAAGTCTCATTACCATTCAACGTATCACTTGGCTGGATCGTGCACGCATTCCAAGCGTCCCCAAAATACATGCATTTAGCCAAGCCGCATGATAGAGAATTCGTCATTCTCACTCGAGTCGCATCGTGCACATACTCAGGCGTCCCTGAAATATATACATGTCAGCCGAATCTCGTGAGGGATTTTTCTATATTCGTTATTCATACTATCCATCCATGCCAATCCTCAAGATCAATCCTCGATTGATAACTCATGAAACAGGGCGTCTCGCCTAACCGCTAGGCCAATCTTTGCGAGGCTCAGTCAATGTCAGGATTGGAATCATAGTTCCCCAACAATAATGCCAACACTGACCCCAATCCTAGGGTCAAACCAGGTTCGGTAATACGGGATTTTTCTACCCAAGCTCGCGTCACTCAGATTTCTAAACATCGAGCACGATCACCTATTCGTATCAACGCATGCGTTGCACATATTCGATTTTATCCAAATCAACAACTCTAACCAATTCGTGCATTCGATCACGAGGTCATCTAGCTCAACAATACGTTGCGCCCCAATCTCATGCGAGTCCGGTTATCCACGGTGGTTCATGAATCACCATGCAACACACCCGCAGAATAATCATTCTTATCGGGGCGTAACTCTTGTTTGAGTTTAGACTAACTCATTTTCAATACGCGGATTGGACCTACTCAATCCTCAAGTTCAATTCTTCAAGCACATAAATCCATTCTCGAGTCACCTTTGCGTCAAACCACAAATCGAAGCACATAAATTGTCACGCCAAGCTAGGTCAATCACCCCCGCTGTATGAATCACCATACCAGCGCTCACGCGGAGTGATCGCCTCAAATTGGCGCAATGCATGTGCGAGGCTGGAGTTGCGCTCGCATAAGACAAGAATGTCGAAGTTGTGGTTATCGACGAAGCAAATCCAAACGTTTATTTTCATCCAAGCCAAGATTTCGATTTGATAGTCCGACCGTCATTCATTCAACCAAAAAATCCTCGAGCCAAGTTTTATCCTTTCTTCGTCACGTTTTGATATCCCGAGTATAGCATCCATCGGATCAATGACATTTGCACGATCGTCATTCGCCGAGTCAGAGTACCCCTGAGTTATCGCATATCGATCTTTGATACGCCTCAATACCATCGACGATATGCGTAACCTGACGATCTTTCTTTGCAACCAATTTCGAGTCGTACGACTGATGCTATTGTCTGAACTGGATATACCACCATTCCTCGATATTCAAGATCAAGTTCAGTCGTTCTTTCTCAAGCTCGTTTCAAGATCGTTGTTCAAAACTCAAGTTATATTCCATTTGAAACAATCCGAAATCGTACGCGCGATCCTCTAAGTTTCCTCGATCAAGACCATTCATTTTCATTCATCGTTCTTGAATCATTTTCTAACTTGCGTTGCCTATTCACAAGTTGTCCGAACGAGATGCTCGTTCGGGACATTCGAAGTCACGACTAACTGAGCGTGACGCGATCTAAGGCTTTGCGCGATCGCATTGCCTCGCCGATATACTCGTAATTCTCAATATTTGCTCAAATAATTTCCAAGAAAAATCCATACACCACTTGGATTTGAGCCATACTATCTAGTCCTCAATCACGTTTGCGTCATTTGCTAAGACATCCTTCAGATTCGTTCGACGAATCTCTAGCGTAATCGCTCCCGTCGTATCGACGCGCTAGGTCAATCATACTATTTCTCAAAATCCAAGTCAATCCTCCGTGTACACCTAAGCGTTAACTCGATAGCGTTCCTATTGATAGATACTCTAAGTGCAGCTTCACATTCCGACCGAGCGGTACATGATATCGCTTGCGACTCGTTGCACCAAAAGTCGAGGTGCGCGATACGCGACGCAACTTGGCCAAAAGGCCGTGCACATGGCTATCCCGTGCGGACTATATTCGAGTTTGCACGCTCAATTGCTAGGGTCAACACAATACTAGTCAGGCGCGCACGTGACATGTTAACTTAGCATGTGTTCTCTATCGAGTCATGTTTAATATCGTTCGGCACAAAGACCGTTGCCTATCGATGTTCGATTGAATGCTTGTACGAGCTTTTGAAATATTAGACTTATTGTATGGACATCCCATGGGACAATTGAGAGAGAGAGCATCAACGATATCGACTTTACGGAAGCAACATTCAGAGTTCGCGAAAACATCAGAGTTAAAGAATTCAATCGATAGTCCAAGGACGTAAAGCCGTGCTCTGATACCATTATGTCATGCCCCGCTCCTGTAGGAGCGATCGTCCTCGCTAAGACGTGATGCCGTACGAGCCTAGATTGCGCTCGTACAAGGCAGTTCCATAATGGCCGATTACATCGGCGGCGACGGGGTCGTCGCACAGAAGTCCCAAGCAGAAATATTGAATCATACAGCGGAAATTTAGAACAAGTACACATGAACATAAGTCATTCAAAAGAAGCTCTTTATTGATTAAATACAAGATTATATTGTGGGCACAAGGCCAAATTACAAGTCTCTCGTGCTCACTTTTCTCTCATTTACAAGTCACTCTGCTCTCTCTCGTCTCTCGAAATAATGCTTGAACCAGCGGAAGCTTCGGAAGGCAATGTCCATACATTATGTCCTGTATAAGTCTTCAATCCAAGCGGCCGCATGCTTCGAGTCGCCATGGAACTCCGTGCCTTGACGCATCCAAGCGAGCTTCGCGCCACGAGCTTCTACCTGTGCCTGTACATGAACACTGTGGGGTGTCAGTACTCAACTATACTGGTGGAGTGAGCTCCTCGCCCACCCATACAAAACCAACACGTTTATTTACTTTGTGCAGCTTAAGTCCCTTTCGATTGTCTTTCTAGTCTTGTCTTAGGATTCATTTTGGAACAGGACGTTTCAGTCTAAATTTAGCGATGCAATGACAAGGTCGTGCATCGACGGGGTCGTGCTATAATACCAACGTGTGTTTCGATCGAGGCAGTGCCTCATCATGCATGAACTTTGACCAAACTTGAACTCGGGACGGCAGGATCGTGCCATATTCTATTTGCGACTTAGACATACTCGAGACAATGCTATGCCGAGGAGTAACTTACGCGAACTCGGCCGTGCCAAGACCTTTACTTAAACTTCAGCGCCACTAGACCAATTCTCGTGCCAACGATTCAAGTGCCAAGGACGGCAATGGGATGACTCGTGCAGGCCGTACCTCTAGACCTTGCTTAGACTTGTCCGTGCTTCAAGATGGGGCCGCGCCTCGTAAGTTATCAAGACTCATCGTGCTACCGCCTTGCGGCCTTCCTGTTAGACCCATTTGCTAACTTAGACAAGACTTATGGACCATAGTATCACTTTCATGAACATCCCGACGCCATCTATCGTGCCAAGCACGGTGCCTATGCTGCAGCCCAGTCTTAGGCCCAGACCTTGTGTTACCGACTAGACCTGCATTCAAGCTCTAGACTCAATCCAAAGGCATACGCGCGGTGTGCCGCTATTTGCCGACACATCTACATGAGTGGTCACTAGCAATTTCAAGCTATCTTGGACACGGCTCGGCGGGGGTATCGGTCCGCCCTTCTAAGGATAGCTAGCCCCGGAAGCGCCGATATTGTTAGCCCAATGATTATATCATATTTTGAATATGGCTAATCAATTAAGTTTAACATATTGACGTTACTAATATTCATATAATCACTATCATGTTGCTACTTAAACTTAGCATTGTCTAATATTAGCATTGTCCTAAATATTCTATATCATATTGCTATGCTTGTATCATATTGGTTTTGTTTGTCTAACATGTATTTGTAGACATGCTGTAAGCATGATCAAACATGATCAAACCAGGACATATGCAATGGGCCAAAGACGGCGTCATACAAGAGGATTTATCTGAACCGCCTAACGACCTATCCGGGGCCTCACATCGGGGGTTCCGCTGCCCGGTCAGTGGACAGGGGTCGAGGGGGCAGCGCCCTCGTCAGGGGTTCGGGGGCGAAGTCCCCGAAAGGTATTCAGATTTCCAGATCTGTTTATCTTTGGACGATTGTCGTCAAGTAAAAAAAAGGCGTCTTCAAGTCTGTTCAAGTTTTGAAGAAAGGCGTCATCAAAGGGCTCTTAGTTTTCCTATTTCATCAATATAATTTTACATATTTATTGAGTCTAGGAATATGATGTACACTGCATCGTACTGGCAAATAGGCTACCCAAGAAACATTTTCAAAATATCCTTTCGTTTTGAAAACAAGCCCACTTACAAAAGCCCAAACTACTTCCTAACTGTTTGACTTTTCAAAAAGCCCAAAACTAATTTGCAAAAACCCTGACAGAACTCCAACAGAACTCGGACAGAATTCGGCCAGAGTTCGGCCAGAATTCGGCCAGAGTTCGGCCAGAGTTCGGTTAGTGAACGTTGCTTTTGAACTTGGTCTTCCTGCAGTTACGGATTCCACCGAGATTTTCTCATCGAGTTCTGTCCGAATTCTGCCCGAATTCTATCGAATTCTGCCTTTGGAAAAACTATAAATAGAGAAGGATTTCGATCATTTCAACTCACCAATTCACTTTCATATCTCTTCTCTATCAGCCTAACTTCTTCCAAAGTATTCTGAGCTTTCATTTCAATTCCAAGCCAGTTACAATCCTCTAGTCGATTTGCCAGTGCGGTACGGTCTAGAAGTTTCAGAGTGGTTGTAATCGGAGGCTTGATTGAAGGTACACACTTCACAATTGAAGTTGGTCGAGTACTTCGGATCAAAGCTCGCGTTGTAGAAGTTGCAAGATCTTCGGATGAAAACTTGTGGTGATTTTCCATAGTGGATTCAACTGGTAGCAAGAGTTCTACTGACTGGACTAGTCCTCAACAGAGGAAAACCAGTATACATCCTTGTGTTTGCGTTTGCTCTCTACTCTCTACTTTTTATTTACATGTCTGTGATATATATTATCTGTGATCTTATTACTAACATCTTAAATAGTTAATTTCCGTTGCCTACTCTATTCACCCCCCCCTCTAGAGTATTACGCTTTACAACTCGTTCCTACAATCGGTCCTACAACTCCCATACGGTTATTCGGCATCCTGGTTGAGCCGCACTCGCTTCTCCCGGGCGAATGATCCCGGTGTCCCGGAGGAGATCATTCGAGAAGACTACACCTTGTCGACAAGTTATCCAATGACCATGCAAGACCCAATTCGATCTATCAAATCCTTCCTTAACATGACCATGCATTCCTTCTTTCTATCAAGACTTAGCGAGACTCCCAAATACGAGGGACTGATCTCGTGTGCGGGACATTTCAAGACTTAGCGAGACTCCCAAGTACGAGGGACCGATCTCGTGTGCGGGACATTTCAAGACTTAGCGAGACTCCCAAGTATGAGGGATCGATCTCGGCGACAAGAAGTCGCGCGGACTTCCTTTGTTCGTGGCGAGCTTTTCACTAAACCGACCGTAACTCGTACCTTAGACAGGCCTGGTTCTATAGGCAACGCTAACGCTCAAGTCATATACTTTACACGATGAGCCGTTCTCAAGGGACTACGCGACTTGACAACCACAGATAGAGCGGGACAGTGCTAGAAATGGCTTCGATAGCCCAGCACAACTCTTGTCTAACTTATTCGAGCAACGACTCGACGAGCAAGGGCTACGCCGAGCTACGGGTCGAGGGAACATGCTAGGCACGGGGTCGACTTGGACAATCAACTTTTCGGGTGCCTAGACTTAAGCCGACAGCCGTGCAAGACGACTTAACTTACGGGACGTACGAAGGCTATGCCAAGCCTTGCGGGACAGGACCGAGCATGCTTTATTAAGCATTCATGCGGGCGATGCCTATGACTTAGGCTGATTCGAGTGTCGGGACAAAACGACGGGACCGTGCATGCTTTAACAAGCATTCACGCAGGCGACGCCTAAGGCTTAGGCTACTTTGAGTGTCAGGGCAACTTAGCAACTTGATCCAACTTCCTTCTCCCAAGCTACGGGAACGAAGGATCGAGTGTCATTTGAAAGCACGCTGAGCCGACTTCTATGTTGACCGTGGGACCATTTTCCATGTTCTAAGACATTCCGACCCGACAGGATTATTTCCTTAGCTATGTTGGTGCGTAGCTTTTAGATTAGCCTACCAGTGCAAGTTGAAAACATGTGCGTTATTAAGTGAAGGCTAAGATGAGGCAAGTTCACCGAAACTACCCCACCTGTGCGAGGATTCGCCTCGGACGAACGAGCCTTCGAGCAGCCGTTGCAAGGCTAAGTTCCAACGCCGTCGGCGTTTCAATTCCTCCGATTGACTTTACGGGACGGGGCACTACAGGAACTTCCGTCGTGTCCACTTCTATAATATTTGTTACAAGAGGTAGTTCATCATGTTGATAAGCTATATCGACAACCTCAAAGGTATTTCTAGCTTTGGTCTTGCATACTGTCCACCAGTCCGACCTTGTTGTTCCCCATTTAGGATAACTTGTGAAGTCTTTAGGCAACTTAGCACCCGCCGGCAAGATCTCTATAATCAAATCCAACACTCGGTTGTAGCATTCTTGCGACATGTTAAAATCTGACTTAATGCTCAACAGTCTTGTAACCACCTCCAACGGTGAATGATCCTCACAACCAGGATACAATGGAGTCCTTGCATTCTCCAGCAACTCCATGAACTGTGCAGCATCGGCGTTCGGTGCCTCCTCAGGTGCATCATGAACGAAACTAGGCCCCGCAGCGTCGAAAACCATGTTCACGCACCCGTCGTCGTATGCATGATTATCTGAAACAAAATTAGGTCCCGCATGCATGTATGGCTCAACATAAGGCTCCGGCTTTGATGCTAAAGACACAAGTTCTCCGTGTGCGGTCCACTGATAGTAATTAGGCGTAAAACCCCTCGAGTACAAATGATATGTCACTTCCACTTCTGGATAATATTTCACGTTATGACATTTCACACACGGGCACTTAATTTTGGTGCCGTCCATGTACTGAGGGAACGCCTTAGCAAACTGCAGAAACTGCTCTACTCCGCTATGTATTCATCCCGCACACCACATATCATCAGGACGACGATTGTACATCCATGAACGATTCCGCAAGTAGTAATTCACATCCATTTAGAAATAATTCTGCAAAGATGGACACACATTATCCAACAGGCACAAATTCGTATATTATGTCTTATTAGGGACACACATTAGTAGCGGACAGTTACTAATATCAATGATATGCATTCTAGGTCAAACTAGGTTGTACTAAGTCAAACAAAGTCAAACAAGGTCAACTTAAGTCATACAAAGTCAAACAAGGTCAAAGTAGGTCAAGGGTTGACCTATAGTTGACTTTGTCAACTCTTAGTCCAATCTAAGTCAAATATCATATTTCTAGTCATTACCTACCAAGGTACCGTTTACCTTATCGCTATTGGTATCCCAATACCAATACCTTAAGTTGGTACCCTTTACCTTATCGCTATTGGTACCCTTTACCTTATCGTTATTGGTACCTTTACCTTATCGTTATTGGTTAACAGTCAATTCAATTTCAGTTATTCAAGGAAATCAGTTGACACATTCAGTAGATTTATCTCAGGAATAGGAAAACCAATCTCAGTTCTATTTACAGTTTAAGGAAAATAAAATCTACAAGGACTGTTACTCAAATAGACCACCTGTTGACTGATACAAGAATACCTATCATCAAAAGCCCCAAACTCGAGCCACACTCCAAACACTGACCCATTTGTGAAAATAGGACTGAACCTGTGTGGCATGGACTGATGCATGGTAGGTAGGTGACTAGACACTTGATGTTAGGGACTGATACTCAAGTATTTAGTCAAGTGACCTCAGGAACTGAACTCATATTCAATAGGGGACTGAACTAACCAATAAGCAATTTGGGGGCTGAATAATTGATTCAAAACTGATTTAAGGACAGGCTGGACATCTAAGTTGATAACTAATGTCGATGTGCAAGGGTGGAATAAACTAAAAAGGTAATCCTTCAACCAAACAATACCTAATCTATATGTCAGTCATGGGACTGAACAACTGAATACAAGGCAAATAATAGGACTGGAACTAAATAAATGCCTGGACTGATATGAAGAGATAATATGGACTGCAATATATATAAAAAATATGAAAAAACAATGCACAAACTGTTCTCAGATTGACACGTATATATATGTGTGTGTCATGTGTGTGGTGTGCTAACAGTGTGTGTGACAATAGGGTGTGTATATAGGGTAAAGTGTGCCATGTGTGTGTACATAACATGGGCTAGGTGTCTCAATGTGTGTGTGTACAATATGAGGAAACAATGCACAAACCGTTCTCAGATTTTTAGTGTAAAGTGTGTGTGTATGTGTAAACAGCATAGGCTAGAGTGTCCCAGGTTTGTGCTCCTATGTGTGTGCGTGTATAGGAAGCTGGAAAAATAGTGTATAATTCCTAGGTTGTATGTACATAGAAATCAATAGTGTGAGTGAATTAGTTATTCTCGGTTTTGAGTGTAATGTGAGTGAGCTATAAGAGAAACAGTATACACTGACAGTTTTCAGTGTAATGTGTAAACAGTGTATCAATCTCAGGAAAATCAGTAGATAGCAGTAGTGTGTGTTTATATTCTCAGGTTACACTTATGGTGTGTGTGGTAGATAGGTGTAAACAGTGCATAATTTCTCGAGAAAATTCAGTATAATGGTGTGCCAATATGTAAAAACAGTGTATAAAAACTGTTCTCAGTTTTGACAGTCAATGGCATACGAAAACCCAAGAATCCCCAATCAATGTGAACCCTAACATGCACATTAATTCTCAGACAAGATATAGGATTAAATAATGGTTTAATCATTCAAAATCAGTTTAAACAAATGTTAATCTCAGAAAATTAAATATAGTGAACTACGTATCAGAAAATTGGGGATAAAACAAATTCGAAATCCAAATTCAATTAATAGCAAAATCTAATGGTTGGTAATGATATGTGTATGTCATAGAGTCACACGTGTCAAGTGTCCACCAAAACAGGATCACACAATCGTGTCCAAATTATTTTTAACACACACGAACACAAATGACACAGTGCAGTCTTGTGCACGTGTTCACGCGTGGTTGGTAATGATATATGTGTGGGTATGTGTGTGTGTGTGTGTGTGTGTCCGTGTGTGTTCGTGTCTGTATGTGGTGTGTGTGTGTGGTGTGTGTGTGTGTGTGTGTGTGTTGTGCGTGTGTGCCGTGTCTGTGTGTGTCCGGTGTGTGTGTGTGTCCGTGGGAGAGGAGAGGAGGAAGGAGAGGAGTTAGGTTAGGGTTTACCTGAGGAAGAGGAGGAGGAGGTCGGATTGGGGAGGAGGAGCTCGAGGAGGAGGATCTCGAGGAGGAGGAGCTCGCCGGAGGGGGAGGGAGTCGCTGGGGGGAGGGGGTTACCGGGGGGGAGGGCACTGACAGAGGGGGAGGGAGTCGCCGGGGGGGAAATTGATATTTTCTGGTTTTCGAGTGAGAGTGAGGGGGAAAGAAGGCAGCGGCGTGCCCTAAGTAAAATAACTTAGCGACGTCACGTTTTGACGTCGCTAAACGTCGCAACCATGGCGACATATACTTATAATATGTCGTTGAACGTCGCTATTCAGCGACGTCGTATACAACTGTCGCAGAACGTCGCTAGATAGCGACGTTTTACGACGTGTTTAAAAAGAATTCGCTACTGGCGACGTAATTTCTTGCCGTCGCTACATTACGTCGCTATTTGATGATATTTTAGTAGTGGCTTGGAGCAAGTTGTCATCGGAATCCTGATCATTGCCGATCAAATTCCGATTCAAGGCGGTCAAACAAGACTACCACGATAGAAATGACGTCAACGGAAGCAATCACAATGGCGAATACAAGAGGAAGGAGTAGCGGATTGAAGGTCGATTCGATGACGTCTACGCTTTTCATGTTGAACTCCACATATATTCTTTGATCGTCTCGATGTTCTTGAATTGTCGCAAGCTCCGTCTCGTGCAAACTCAACTTTTCTGGATAAAACTGAGGCTTGATCTCCTTCTTCAGATCCTCCCAATTCTCTATCGAGCATAAATCATTATCGGCTTCCATGCACCTACGATGCCACCACAACATAGCATCGTCGGTGAAGTAGAGTGAATCAATATCTACCTTCTCGACATCATTGTTGATGTGCAACATCTTAAAGCATCGCTCCATGTTCCACAAGAAGTTCTCAACTTCTTTGACATCTCGCTTCCTGCTAAAGGATTTTGGTTCAGAAATCTTTTGTCTTTGTACCTCCCTACTCGAAAGTCCACTGTTCACAACGGTCTTCTCCAAAATGACAACTTGGTCCTGAATTCTTCGCAAATCTCGACCATGGTCTTTAGCTCCTCGTAGTCTCGGATGTTCCCGTGCAAAGCCTCAATCTCCGCACGATGTTCCTTGAGCTCATCCTCAACTGCGAATCGGATCTCTTGGAATTGCTCTAGAAAGATTGTCATGGACGAAGCGATATTGCTCTCCAGCCCATTGTAGAACTCCTCTTGCCTGTTGCTTTGTTCCACGGAGCCCATGTATATCTCCATGTCTCTCGTAGCCATCTCCAAGTCCTCAACACATTCCACGATATAGGCAAAGGTATGCTCCAGCGTAGGCTCATTGCCCTTGTCCTTCTTGTGAGTCATGGCGTGCGCCGTTCCTTAGGCGACGCGGACCTCTCCCGGATGTTCTAGGATGTCGACATGGCACCAACTAATATTCACTCTGATACCACTTGCACGGACTTAATATTTTGTCTACACTTCGACCCATACAGCGCACAAGCTTCATAGGGGTGAGCATTATTCGGGTTTGGACCGAAAATTGAATTGAATTGATCCGAACCGAATAAGAGATCCGGTTCGGTTTAAAAAAAAAATCGGTTCGATTTTGAAAATACTAAATTTTCTTGAAAAGACCGGTATGGCTTAATTGCAACTTGATACCCTCAAATATTTTGGTTTTTCATGTCCATACCCTAAACTTTTTTATTAAACAACTTAATACCATCAACTATTTTAATTTTCAACTTCATACTCTAAAATTTAAAAAATTCGAAAATACCTTTATCCTTCCCTCCCCCCCTTCCACCCCCCCCCCCTCCCGCACAGCCCCCCCCCCCTCTCCCGCGCTGCCGCGCCCCAGAAGGGGGAGGCGAGAGAGAGAAAGCACGGGACAGGAGGGGAGGAGGGGGGGCTGTGCTGGAGGGGGGGGTGGCCGGGGGGGGGGGGTGGGGAGGGGGTGCCGTTGGAGAGTGGGAGGGGGTTGGGGATAGTTTTTAGTTTTGAGCAGGGACATTATTGTCCAAAAAAAATTTAGGATATCAAGTTGGAAAAAAAAAGTTTAGGGTATCAAGTTGCAATTAAGCATATATATATATATATATATATAATAATATTATAGATAATATATATATATTTTATATATAATATATATATATATATATATATATATATATTTTTTTTTTTTAAGAAAAACCCCCTCTTTTATAAACAATGCTCCAAAAGCGGAAGCCAGACACGTATACAAGACAAAAGTATACCAAAAGGAAAGATAGGGGAAAAGGCGGACGCAGCCGCCAAAACTAAGAGGAGAACGGAAGCCCGAAAGCCGGAGATCTGTGGGAGCAAAGGGAGCTCCTTTTGCGGCATTGCCGGTAAATTTCCCTGATCAGCTGGTCGACTGAGTATTGGTGTCCCTCGTATCTTGCTTTGTTGCGATTCTTCCAAATTACCCAGGTGGCGGCCGCTGCAACGATCTGGTGGCCGTGGGATGCGGCTCCCCATTGGGCCAGAAGATCGATAAAGCGCCCGTCTTCTGAGAGGTGTTGTAGTTGTGATGGAGGGTTCTCCAGATTTTGTTAGGGAGGCTCCCTTCCCTGAAGATGTGGTCAATAGTCTCCGTCTGACGCTCGATGCAGCAATTACAAGCAGACGCCAGGCTAATACCGATGGAGTTGAGGGTGTCGTCAGTTGGCAATTTCTTTCTCATGACTTTCCATAGGAGAAAGGACCATTTCTTAGGGATGCAAGAGTGCCAGTAACGCGCAATGAAAAGGTCTGGGCCGTTGTCTTGGATCGTGAGTCTAGCCGATCTCACAGAAAATGCTCCTGAAGCTGCCAGCGACCACCTCAGCTTGTCAGCGTCGGTCCCGATGGTAAGTCCGAGTGTCGAATGCTGTAACTGTTTCGTTGCCTGACCAATCACGGATCCTGTCCCAATTCCAGTCGTTATTGGTGGGATTCCACAGGTCTTTAATCTTAGTGTTTCTAGTGGAATCAGTAGTGTTCGGGATAAGGTTGTCCCCAATCCACCTTTCCAGGAAAGGGTTGGACTCCTGTACCCAGATGGAGTCTGATCGCGGGCTCGGCCAAGTCACGGCCACGAAGAATACGTCGCCAAGCCGCGGAAGATCTGCAGTTAGCAGTGGCCGTCGCTGGGTGGATGTGTTTGAAGTACCTGGCCTTCATGAACTTGGTCCACAGGTTGTGGCTTGTGCGTAACTTCCACCACAGTTTCATGGAAAAAGCTTTGACAATGTGCTCGAGTTTGGTGAATCCTAGCCCGCCGTTCGCGATCGGGGATGCCATAGTATCCCAGCTGGCCCAGTGGTGTTTGTCTTGCCCCTTGTTGTGCCCCCAGAAGAAGTTGCAAAACATCTGCTCAATAGACGTGATAACCTTCTTGGTAGGGGCGCAGGCCGCCAGGGTGTGGATGGGGACGGAGTTGAGTACATGTTTGATAAGGATAATTTTCCCTCCTGGGGATAGGGTTGCGTTATGCCAACCATCAATCTTGTTCCTGATTTTGGTGATCAAATTCTCGAAGATGCTGGCGTTAGATTTTCCGTACACCAGGGGGCAGCCGAGATAGCTGAAAGGAGGATGAGCCACCGCAATGGAAGAGAGGTTGGTGAGTCTGGTCGTTCTCGATATTGAAATTGTGGTGGGCGTAGATTACGCTCTTGGATAGGTTGACCTTCTGGCCGGAGCATCTGGAGTACCGCTCCAGGGTGTTGTGAACCACCTCCATCGATCCGACGTCCCCGGACGAGAAGATGAGAAGATCGTCGGCGAAAGCCAGGTGGGTGATGGTGGGGCATCCGCTGGCAGTGTGGTATTGCAGGAAGTTTGGGGTATTGACCATGTTGTTTAGGTTTCTGCTCAGGGCGTCGGCGGCAATGATGAATATCGTGGACGATAGAGGGTCGCCTTGTCTGACACCTCGGCTAGATTTAAAAAATCCCTCGGATTGGCCGTTGATAACTGTGGAGAACCAAGAGTTGCTGATGGATCTCCACACGATGTTAGTCCAATTCTCTGAGAATCCGAAAGCTCTGAAGACCCAGATCATGAATTGCCAATCGAGTCTGTCGTATGCTTTTTCCATGTCAATTTGATGGCGATGTTGCCCCTCTCGCCGGGAATTTCATGCAGGTAATAAGTTCTTGGGCCAGCATGATGTTGTCTTGGATGGTTCTTCCGCGCACGAATCCGCTTTGCTCCTCCGAGATGATTTTGGGGAGGGTTTCAGCCATTCTGGTAGCGATAATCTTGGAGATAATTTTATTGGTGAATGTGCAAAGGCTGATGGGTCGGAAGTCGCGGAAGGAGTTGGGGTTATCTTTTTTCGGGATGAGGAGATTGGCGCTGGAGATGGCTTTGGGGTAAGGAGCTCCTTCGAGGAAGGCGATCGCCGCTTCGGTGATGTCTTGTTTGATAATATCCCAGCAGGTGCGAAAGAAAGTGCCAGAGAAGCCGTCCGACCGGGGGCGCTATGCGCGTTTAAGGCCCACACCGCGTCTTTCACTTCCTGTTCGGTCAGAGGGCGCTCCAGCAGAGCATTGTCGCAGTCGTTAATGATGGTGGGGATTTGGTCAAGGAAGGAGTTGTCTTTAAGAACCTCTCCTTGGCGAATAATTTTGAGTAGAAATCTGTGGCCGCCTCTTGGATTCCCTTGTGATCGGATCTGATGGTTCCTTGCTCGTCAGTGATGTGATGTATTGAAAGTTTGTTTCTTTTGCCGTTGACGCAGGCGTGGAAGTATTTAGAGTTCTTGTCCCCGTCGCTGTCCCATTTCAGTCTGGCTTTCTGTTTCCAGAAGTCGGTCTCGACTTTGAGCCTGAATTTGAGAATGGCCTTGGTAAGGTTCAAGGCTCTCCTAGCCGCAGGGGAACGGTCGGAGAGGAATAAAGCTTCAGCGCGGGTGACATCGTCCTCTGCTACGCGAATCGCTTGGAAGATGTCCCCGAATGCTTGTTTGCTCCAATAGAAAGAGCTTTCCTGGTGGCTTTGAGCTTGTTGCTGACCCGAGTGAGAGGATGGGGGAGTCCTGACTATTCCACGCTTCTGCCACGATGCTCAAGAATTGCGGGTGGTCGATCCAAAGTCCAGGAATTGGAAGTTTTTTGATGGGTAGGTTTTGTTTTTGATTTCCACCAGGATTGGGGCGTGGTCGGATTCGGTGGAGTTGAGGTGGGACAGGGTGGAGCTGATTCTCAAATCGTGCCAGCGGGCGTTGGTGAGAGCTCTATCCAGGCGGGAGTATTGGCGACGGTCGCCTTCCTGATGTTACACCAGGTGAATTCGCTGCCTTTGAACTGAAGAGGAGTGAGGTGAGCATTGAAGATGAAATTGTTGAAGTCTTGCATGGCTGAAAGGGGGGGGGCGACCGCCAATCTTCTCGTCTCTGCAGGTGACGGCGTTGAATCCCCTATGCAAAGCCAGGGGGTGTTGGTGTTGTGGAGATAGGTGTCGAGAAGATCGTTCCATAGGTTTCCGTTCTGCAATGACACAGCTACCGTGGACTGCAGACAGGATGGCCCGCTCCGGAAGGGTGGGATGGGTGATCCAGCAAGAGAGAGCTTGTTGGGTGTCCTGGATGATGTCGAGATTAACCTCCTTCGACCCGAGAATCCATATGTCGTGTCTGCCGGCGATCGCCGTGGGGAGGCCCAAAGCCAACTGGATGGATTTGAGACGTTTTGAGGGGATTTTGGGTTCAATAATGATGAAAATGTCAATCTTGTGAATTTTCCGAAGACTGGTAATTCTCCGTAATGTCGGTTTATTAGCCAGACCTCGAACGTTCCAGAAAGGATGTTAAGCATTTAGAGATTGGGGGTGTTTTTTTTTGTTCCGTCTTGCGGCGGATCTGGTTTGGATGGTGGCGATTTTGTCGGAGCCTGAATTGCTCCGTTGGGAGTCCACTGGATTGATGATCGAAGTTGTGGGCGGATTAGGGTTGTGGCACTCGTGTGGACCGGGGGAGAGGGTCCTATCAGATTGCCAGCAGTGTCGACTGCTGTCTCCTCCGGGGGAATGGCTAGAGAGTCTTGCGCACTCTCGATCAACAGTTGCTGGAGGGGGGCTCCAGCGGCTAGAACTTGGATGCCTCTCCTCACTTGATCGGGTCCCAGGATGGCTAGGACGTCTTCGACTGGGATCGCACTGGGGGATAGATGGGAGTCTTTGGGGGGGAGTGGCCAGGGGGCGGCCTCCTGACTAGAGGGGAGTTGTCGGTGATCTGTGTTGCCTGAGTCGGTTGCGTCCTCCACTTGCGAGGGGGAGGGGGATGAGGGTGACAGATCGGGGTGCTGGTGCCTTCTAGAGGGTATCCGGGCTCCGGGTCCTCTGACTCGAGAATGGCGAAAGGGTTGGAGATCTCTATGTGTTGGGGAATGAAGGGGATCAGGGCCCTGCTCGGGGCTTCGCTGGAATCCGGCACTCCGATGCTAGAATCGAATCGAATGTGAGTGTTCGGTAGAGGAAGAATGGGCGACTTGGGGGGTTCCCCAACCGGTTGTTCGTTGACTTTGTCTTTCCTGGGTTGCTTTTTTTCAGCTCCGGGTGCATGCGATGACAGTTCTTAGGGAGGTGGCCTCTTAGGTGACAGTGGTTGCAGAACAACACGTGGTTGTCGTAGAGTATTTGTTGGGTGTGGGTGTGATTGCCTAGCTCGATGTTGATGAAGTTAGGTGGTTCTGAAGTGAGGTCTAGTTCAACACAGATTTTTGCGTAATGGGCTTTGGTGAGGTTGCTGGTCTCGGGAGCCGTTGCCACGTACGTCCCGAAGGAGTTGGCGATGCGCTTTAGCGCTGCGGGAACAAAGCAGATGAGTGGGAGATTGGGAAGGGTAACCCAAGCTGCAACCGTAGCTGAGTCTTCTTTGGTGTTGAAGTCTGGCGACCACTTGATAATCTTCATCTGGTGGGTGTCAATCTTGCAGGTTCCCTTGGACCACACGGTCCTGTGATCGCGTTCTGAAGATAGGTGAAGGAGAATGTGCCTGGGGTCGAGGGGGGCAACACGGTAGTCTGACGAGAGATTCCATTTGCGATCGCTTCCTGCACCCTGGAAAGTTTGGGACACCCGGTGGAGAATTTAAGGATGAAGGTGTGAGGGAAGGCCGTTGACAGGGACGACATTTCCAATTCGGAGAAGGGAATAACGGGAGTTGAAGACTCAAGGGAGTATTCAATATCTGGCAAATGGACGTCTGGGAAGGTGATGCCCTTCGAGGGAAGGAGGTCCGGACGGAGCATGGCGGCGTAGGAGGGTTGGGATGGTCCGGAGTTAGCAAGACCCAAAGGGACAAGACGGGAGGGAGGGGGCTCGCTCAGGGGTTGAGAGAGTTCGGAGCCGAAGGTGGAAGGGGAGGAGTGGCCGAGGGGGGTGGAATCGAGGAGGGGCTCCGGGGGCTCGGGAGCGAAGTGCGACCCCCCGAGGGAAGAAGAGCTGGCCAAGGCGAGCAAGGGGGTAGGGGGAACGGTTGGCGCCAGAGACGAGGTGGGGTAGGCAGGCTTGCCTGAGGGAGGAGGAGGGGCCTGGGAGACGGGGGGTGCGGGGGTGGGGGGGTGGGATGGCGCTGGAGCGCGCTGGGGGGATGGATGGGAAGACTGAAAGGTGCGTGCCGCATGGAAGAGCTGGAGGGAAGCGCAAGGGAGCGGGAGTCCCCTGAGGAAAAGACGGGTGCTGCGCGGAGAGGAGAAGCTCCGAAGAAGCGCTAGTGGATAGCGGCGGGAAAGAGGCGCTCGACAGGGGCTGCGCAGAAGAGGCGACAGGAGGCCTGAACATCTGGGTCTGCGCAGAAGAAGAATGCTCGAGGGGGCGGGGGCCCCAAGGGGGGAGACGGGATCAAGCAATGGCGCGAGGATGGGTGGCAGCGACGGGGATGGCGCAGGAACAGGGGCAGGAGGCCACTCCTGTTGCGCGAGGAATGAGGGACGCGCCTGTGAGTGCGCAGAGGGGTTGGCAGGAGCCACTCCCGTTGCGCCAGGAAGGGATGGAGAGCCTCGGATTGCGCAGAGGTGTGGGGCTTGAACCCTCCTGCTGGGTCACGTGAGGACAGGAAGGATGCGCAAAGGAGCGTGGGCTCCCAGGGGAAAACGCGGGAGGATGCAGCTGCGCAAAAGCGACTGACTGCGCCCCTCGGATTGCGCAGAGGTGTGGGGCTAGAGCCCGCTCCTGCTGGGTCACGTGAGGACAGGAAAGATGCGCAAAGGAGCGTGGGCCCCCAGGGGAAAACGCGGGAGGAGGCAGCTGCGCAAAAGCGAATGACTGCGCCAGAGGCTGCGAAGCCAGAGCAACAGCTGGCCACGCCTGGTGGGGCCCGCTATGGGACAAGAGGGGGTAGCTGGGAAAGTAGGCTTGATCTCCAACGCATCCAGAGGGGGCCGCCTCGGATGTGACGCCAGGGGTGGGCGTGTTCGAGCGTCCAAGGGGCGGGGGGCCCAAGGCCAAAGCTGATGGAGGGCTCTGCTCCGAGGGGGGGGGCGCAGAAGTTTGAATGAATGGCCTTGGCGGGATCGGAGGGCTGCTCCGAGAACAGCCCAGAGGCGGTGGCTCCGCCTAACAGGGAGGGGGGTGATGGGAAACCGGGAGAAGCTTCCAGGGAGGACTCTGGGCAGTCGCTCCAAACGAGAGGCCCGGGGGCGGCGCCTGGCTGAGCAAGGGGGGGAACGGCCGACGATGGGGGGAGGGGTTGAGGGAGGGGAGGAGGGGGGGGACGGGAATGGAGAGCGGCGGGG
The DNA here is from genome assembly GCA_029216955.1 of Iris pallida. Taxonomy (NCBI): domain Eukaryota; kingdom Viridiplantae; phylum Streptophyta; class Magnoliopsida; order Asparagales; family Iridaceae; genus Iris; species Iris pallida. The sequence goes on from JANAVB010013262.1 coordinate 28,162, forward strand.
AGGAGCTGGCGAATCAGCGCGAGCGCCTCGGGAGGCCAGGGGAGGGACATCGGGGAGGATGGCCGGAGAGGGCTGATGATCGAGAAGGAGGAGGGGGGGGGGGGGGAAGGAGAAGGGCGGAGGGGAGGGGTGGCGGCCGGCCTAAGCCGGCCGGGGGTTAGGGCACGGGCGAGCAAGAGGAATGGGGGAGCAGAACATGTCTACTAATATATAATATATATATATATATATATATATATATATGCTTAATTGCAACTTGATACCCTAAACTTTTTAGGTATATTATATATATATATATATATATATATATATATATATATATATATAATATATAATATATTAATATATATATATATATATATATTACTAAATAAATTTAGGTATATTTAGTTACTATATATTTAAAAAAAGTGCTGATAAACCAAAAAATCGAATAAACCGAAAATCGAACTGATTTAATTCGGTTATGGGCCAACTAAGTTCAGTTTGGGTTTCGGTTTTGCTTATTAGATTTTCGGTCCAATTCGATTTTCGGTTATTTAGTTCGGTTTGAACCGAATTAACTGAATGCTCACGCCTAAAGATTCATACTCAAAGACACGTGCCAACATTCCCCCAAATATTTAGCTAGATTGCTAAGGCGGAGAATGAGGACAATTTGGAACAAGAGAGAGAGAGAGAGAGATATTGCAAGATTGAAAACTTTATTATTCTAGAGAGAATTTACAATTTATTGGGTGATGAGGAACAAATGAGCCTCCCACTTATTTATAAGGTCTCAAATGGCTAATATAAACCTTCTGGAACCAGTATATTCCGAAAATTATCTAGGAAATATTCTTGAGCCTAGATATTTTCAAGAAAACTTTTAGAGCATTTAGAATGATCATGAATCTTCAAGAAGATTCTACTATAAGAATACCGAAATCTTGCAAGAAATTTTTGGTCCGTAGATGGTTATGCAGATCCGTCTCAGTGGGACAAAAAATCTTGTACGTGAAACACCAGTAATCTCTCAACAATCAATGCCTAAAGATTGTCAATTTATATGGGCACATCATATTTTGATCATGGCTAGCCCGGATTGTGGCTAGCCCAAAATTTTGTGGTTTCACTAGGCTAGCCCAAATTTTTGATCCATGGCTGTCCCAAATTCCCCCCCTCCCCTAAATCTATTTTTTCCTTCATTTGCAAAATCTATTCTCTCTCTTCCAAAACCCTCACCCCTCTCTTCTTCTTCTTCTTCTCTTCTTCCTCTTCTTCTCCACCTGTCCTCAATCCCCAACATCTTACTCTTCTCATCCACAACTCCTCAATCCCTAACATCTTCCACTTCTCCTCCACCATCCTCCTCTTTTGAAAAAATTAATTCAAGCACCCAAATTCTTTCTCAATTTATTTCCAAAACCCTAGAAATTAACTTGAAAAATTCAAGCATCAATTACATTGTTTATTTCAATTTTTTGTAGCCCATTTGAATGAATTAAACTACATTCGGAGTAAAAAATTACCCATTTAAATTAAACCCAAGTATGAACGACGAGAAAACTCCGCGTCGACAAGGACTGCCCAATTTTCTGGCAGTCCTACAAACTGAATGGACTGCCAGAAAACTGGGCAGTCCTAAGTCACAGCATGTGAAACTTAGGACTGTCCTTTTTTTTTGGCAGTCCTACAAACTGAATGGACTGTAAGAAAACTGGACAGTTCTAAGTCACAGCATGTGAAACAAAGGACTGTCCATTTTTCTAGCAGTCCTTACTGTACGTAGGTCGCAGTCCTATGTACAGTAAGGACTGCTAGAAAAATGGACAGTCCTTTGTTTCACATGCTGTGACTTAGGACTGTCCAGTTTTCTTACAGTCCATTCAGTTTGTATGACTGCCAGAAAATTGGACAGTCCTTATTTACCCTAGTTGAAACAGCAATATTATGGTTTCCACCAATATTAGGGTTTGTACATTATGAGGAGCCTTTGGGTGCCATCAAAATTGGAAATGAGAAGAAAATTAGGGTTTAATTTTTGGGTATTTTTTTCTCATTTTCTTCTTCTCCATTAATTGAAAATCGAAATGGGAAGAAAATTAGGGTTTAAACCCCATTGTACTTGGAGATAGTGAGGATGAGTTGAGGATGAAAATTAGGGTTTAAATTCTATCGAAATTCTCATTTTTGTTGTTGTTGTTGTTCTTCTTTCTTCTTCTTTTAATTTCTTGTTTTCTTGTTCTTCCTCTTCTTCGATGAGTTGAGGAAGAAGAAGACCAAATTAAAAAAATTGACTTTTATACCAAAGAGTGGGATAGCCATGATCACTTTCTTCAATGGCAAACTTGTAATATAAACCAAAGTTCAAAATGGGCTAGCCATGATCATATTTTGATGTGCCCATATAACTTGTCTAAAGATTCTATTCGGACTTCATAAAATACTCATTCATGAAAAAAACCAACAAAAGATTCGAAATTCCATATCTAGAACCGCTACTTTCTAGTTTATACCAGTGTTTTAAAAACCGGACCAAAGATTGATTCGAAAACGCACTAGATCGGGTCAACCATTGGTTCAACTACTGGTTTAGCTAATAGGTTAACTTAAGTGGTCCAAGTTCAATCCCTTCTAAATATTATTTTTTAAATAAATATTTATTTACAATTGATTTAAAAAATAGTAGGTAAACATTGACACAGATCGAAAAAGTACGGACCAGTTGAATCCATCGATCCGATATGATTTTAAAACTCTACTTTCTACACGTAGGTTCGTCTCCCACTCCGTTTCTAGGGTTCCCCACTCCCTTCTTAGGAGGATTCCATTTTGGATCAAACCATAATGTTTTGTAAATGTCATGAATCGTACATTTTTCAAACTATAATCCAAACTAGACTTCAATCGGATTACGACAACTGGTACAAGTGGAACGAGCTCCTATTCGATTCGATATCTTCTTAGTCTGTATATATTTTATTACCTAATTTAGGTCGCACAGCGAGAACTTTGGTAGCAAGGGATGGATGGGCATCATACGGTCGTACCCACATTTCCAAGTTCGGTGTAAGTTGAGAGTTAAAACTTACACCATCATCATACCAAACCTTCCCTAGCTAGTTTTTGTGACACTTTTCTCCTCCTCATTTGCAGGTGACCTGACAAAAACCTACTTTGTTGATCAAGTTGACAACCAATCGGCTACGAATTTGATTAAATTAGTAAATCAACAAAATTTAGAAACCATATTCTTTTCTACCCAAGCCCTTATATGTTTGATGAATGAATACAACAATAGTATATATATATATATATATATATATATATTATATATATATATATATATATAAATCACAATTACCTATCTCTAGCCTAGTGGTTAAGAGAGATGCATGTGGCCCGAGTGATCAGGAGTTCGAATCCCGGGGGAGCGATTCCAGAAACAATTTACCTAGTTCCAATATATATATATATAGCGCATGCTTAAGTCAGAGGGTCTTCGTGCACTTGAGCTTCTGTTCAAGGCGCAGAGGGGAAGATAGGCATAGAAGGGCTTGTAATGAACTCTTAGTAAGAAGGTCTGCCTGCTGCGATTGAGGACTGAATCGATCATTTGACTACTAATCTTCCGCGGCTGGGGTCGGGTCAACTGTCATTGGTCGAACTCGCTCTTAACGCTCTGAGGCCATACAAACCACGCCTTTCCATCAGACCCGGGGGGGGGGGGGGTGGGTCCTTGGCCAATGCAGGCCGGACGACGGCCCAGGGCCCCCTGACGAAAGGGGGCACCAACATGGAACTGTCTATAATAGATCTAGTATATCATGTGCTTTTTTAACAAAAAATATTGTGGTGTATGGTTATAATGCTAGACTTATATTTAAGACTCCTTGGTTCAAATCTTGACTACAATGAATTTTGTTTTATTTATACTTCGTTTTACATTATAGATGGGGGCCCATTTTGAAAGTTTCGTCTCGGGCCCCTGGAGGGAGGCCCGCTAGATCCAACGGATGAGCGGTGGACGGGGACTTCCGCGAGGCTCCCAATCCGAACCATATATGTGGTGTGTGTGTGTGTGTTGTGTGTGTGTGTGTGTGTGTGTGTGTGTTCCAAAACCAATCGGCTGGTTTGTATTATAGAACCACCTTATGTTTTATGGATTGGATGAAAATTTAGTGGTTGAGATTAAAAGGTGTAGAGCCCACCATCTTTTTAAGTCATTTAATCTCAACCATGCAATTCCAATCCAACTGTATATATGGTCCGGATCGGGAGCCTCGCGAAGTCCCGCCCGCCCCTCATCCGTTGGATCTAGCGGGCCTCCCTCCTCCTCCCCTCCCCTCCCCTCCGATCCGGACAATATATATATATATATATATATAATATTATATATATATATATATATATTTATATATAATCTATATAATATATATAACTACCAAATATATATACACTACCAAAATATATATACACTACCAAAAAAAAAAATAATATCTCTATATATACACTACCAAATATGTCGATTTAGCGACGGCCAGATCCTCGCCCATCCGTCGGCAATTTGTATTAGCGACTGATCACTGACGGATCTTGGTCAAAACGATGCATTAGCGACGACTAAGTAGTCGTCAAGCGACGAATAGCGATGGCTTTTCGTCATCACATACGATGCATTAGCGACGACTTTCCGACGGCTTCGTCGATTTCAAGTATTAATACTGAACTGTGTAAGCTAGCGACGGATAATCCGTCGATAACCGTCGTACAGCGTATCAGAGGTATCGTTCCGTCGCTATTCCGTCGAATGCCGTCGCTACAAAGGACGGATTAGCGACGGAATACTGACGGATAATCCTCGACCATGTTCTGGAAATGCTTGGCATTTCCAGAACCATGGCGATATCGTCGTCGCTAATCCGTCGCTCATCAGTCGCGAAGCGATGGACTAGTGACGGATAATCCGTCGCCATTGTTCTGGAAATGTCATGCATTTCGAGAACCTTGGCGACGGATGTTCCGTCGCTATTCCGTCGAACTATGTATTTCCAGAACCTTGGCGACGAATTTTTCGACGCGAATCCGTCGACCACCCGTCGCTAACTGGAAACAGTTTTAAATCTCCAGGTAGCGACGGATATTCCGTCGAAAGGTAGTCGAAAACTGGAAATATCCGTCGCTAAGCGGTCACTAGTCCTCGCTACTGAGATTTTTTAAAAAAAAATGCAGAGCTTTCCCTGTTCACACAAATGCATAAACCAAACCAATATATAACGCACACCAATTATCCAACAATCATATAGACTAATATATAATGCACACCAATTATCCAACAATCACATAGACCAAATATATAATGCACACCATATAAATTATCACAATATTCTGAAATCATAAATTAATATCCGTCGTTATAATCCGAAATTCCCACAAATATTCCAAAATTCCCACAATATTCCAAATTTTCTTAATTACAATACTTTAAGGAGGAGGAGTTCGATTGCCCGGTGTGGTAATCCCTGCTGCGACCGACGAATATACTACTCCACTAGTACGGTGGCAAGTCGTCGTAGACACTGCTCGGAAGTCGGCGTAGCTGCTCTGGCGACATGAATCAAGAGTGCCGTCACAATCGGAGGCGGTACCAGAGGGGCAGCAGGGTTGAAAGAAAGATGACCGACGGAAGAAGGACCGGGAGCATCAGTCGACGGACCGGCACCAGTAGAAACGGACCGACACCAGCAGCAGACGGACCGACAGCAGCAGACGGAGACGGAAAGTACGTGACAATTTGCTTCCGCAAGGACGATACCGCCTCGTACAGCTGCGTAAGCTGCGACCTAACATCATCATCTGCCGGGGCCGCGGGAGGAGGCGGTGTCGGTGGAAATCTCTGAGTCGTCATATGCAACGGCCCTAGGGAGCCGACTCCGTACAGGTGCCCTTTCTTAAAGCCGCCGACGGTATCTACGAACAAGTCGTTGCGAGCGGCCAAAGAAAGGGCGTCCGGGTGTAGGAGCGTAAAAAGTGCTTCATAAGAATGAGTCAAAGAGATGGATTATTCCATTCAAATTGATCCACTTTACGCCAAAGAGAGGCTAATCACTTTACGCCTGAAGCAGGCTAATCATTTTACGCCCTCAAAGCTAATGGTTTTACGCCCAAGACAGGCTAGCCACTTTTACGCTGGACAAAGCTGTCAAGTCTTGCATTTAATGCAAAGTCTGACATGAAGATTTAATGATGGCATATATCACAGAAATCAAAGGGATTTGTTTTACACAGAGGCCCATTTGTCGTTTAGTATGTGGACTGAGCCATCTTACGCTCATAATATGGCTTCTTTTACGCACGGAGACTATACGAGTTTTTTACGCTCAACGGTTGACGTGTGCGTAAGGTTTATTTGGGCTACTTTTACGCTCAAGGTTATTTAACAACCATTTTACGCGGGAAGTCTACATCAGGGCTATTGTACGCCTAGTCTACTACTTTACGCTCAGGGTATATTTGGGTTGTTTTTACGCCCTATTCCAATTCAGAACGTGGTTTGCCTACATGGCTTTCATGCCACATATCTCGAAGAACGTGTGTACGTGCATCCTATTCTTACTGAAATGATGGGACACGTGTCAACGTATGCAGAGGATAACTCCAATCATGGGTGGCAGTTGTTAGCGTAAAGACGGAACTTTTGCTGAGTTTTTACGCACAAGAGCCCAAGTCTATAAATAGACTGATTTTTCTCATAAGGGGGACAGAGAGAAAAAGGAGAGAATACATAGAGATCAGAGCTCAGAGACTTTCATTTTTTGGAGCATTCTTCTTCAACTTTTCTTCCAGAACAGAGTGAAGCAAAGCAGGAAAGCATTCGGCCTCGCCATAAGTGCCCAAGTGCGTCGATACCTTTCTGGTGACTTAGTTCTTCCAATTGTTCATCTTCTAGCAGTGATCTTCATCATCATCGTATGGTCCAAGGAACAAAGTGATCATTTATAGATCAGACTTCCATAGCAATACTTCCCAGAATTAAATTTGTACTTCTTGTACTTTTTCTCGTTTTATTTTCAAAATCCGATTTCCAGGCATTTTGTTAAGTGAAACAAAATGGCGACTCTGCTGGGGACGACCTTCTCCTCTGACGAGAAGGCAATTGCTCAATACGATGATGTGTCGATTGGATCGACAAAGAAGACTCTGGTTGTACACTTCGACCAGATTGCTTATGAAGAGATGCTCCGAACTGGACGTGGTTCTCGCTGCTCCAATGTTCAAAAATCTCGTAAAGTACGAAAACTTTGGATTCCTAAATCCAAAATAGCTTCTGATCTCTCTGTTGCTTCTGGGGGCAAGGAAATTCTTTCCACTCCTGTCGTAGGGGCTCCCGTTCGTAACGAGGCAGTCCTTACTTCAGCGTTGCACTCTAAGTGTGGCAAGTTATCTCCCGTCTGTGACGGTGAAGATAATCAGGTTTTACGTCCAGTGGGTAAAAACCAAATTTTACGCTCAGTGCATAAGAACGAGTCCCCCATTTGTAATGAGGCAGACTCTAATGCTTATGCTTCTAAGTGTAAAAATAAGTCTCCCGTCTGTGACGTGGTAGACACACAAAAATTACGCTCTTCGCGTAAAGAAAAATCTCCCGTCTGTGACGTGGTAGATAATCGATTTTTACGCTCTACACGTAAAGGTAAGTCTCATGTCTGTGACAGTGTAGATAAAATTCGCAACGATGTTTTTACATCTAATATGAATGTACCTAAATGCATACAGCGTAAAAATATTGTTGGTAAAGCTTCAGTTCTACACCAACAGCCTTCTTATACTGCTCTACGCAAAGTACCAAACCTACAAATCACACGCAATGAAAATGGAGTCCTTCGTGCTCAAAATCTCAAGATTTGCGCACACAACTCCAAACGCGTAGAAATGTACAGTTTGGTTCTGCAAATGCAGCCAGTAATCTTCTTTATACACAAGGGACTAAACGTTTTGCTACCCCAAATGTAATAAAGAAGACTACTCCTTCTACTCCTTCTGATTTACGTGAATTGCTAATGCAAAAACGTAAAAATAGACAATCTCCCGTGACACTCCCCCAAGAAAATCATCACTGTGAGTGTCACCAGATTGTGAACCAATGTTGTTGCTCGGCTTCCAGACGGTCAGTTTTTGATCGATTGAATTTTAATGCACCCCAACAACAAGCTGATGAGTTGTCATATGCGTCAGTCAACATGGTATCTCACACCAACAGAGGACGACGTCCTAGACGGAACACGTCCCAAACCCCAGGTCAACAACAATTCAACAGAATTCTTGATTCTTTTGAAGGAGTATATCAGAATACTCGATCAAGAAGAAAAAGACAATTGCAGACTTCTGATTCTGAAGCTGGGGGTACTCAATCTCTTGAGCCCGAAACTGATAGTGTTGATTCATACTTCTATACTAATCCTTCTGTATCTTCAAGAGAGGTTGAATCCTACGCTATTGGAGACGAACCAGAGACGTCATCTGTTAATACAGAACAACGTCTCACTGCCGTTGAGCAATCATTGAAAGACATGCTTAACATGATGCAAAATATGCACCAGATAATAACGGCTCAGCAAACTGCTCAACCAGCAATTGTAACACCGGTTCAGGCAGCAGCACCAACTCAAGATAGCCAAGGGGTTGATATACCTTTGAATATCTAAGTGCCTGCTGTTAACCAAAATTCTGCATCTCCAGATCCCATCATTCCAGAAGATGTACCATCTCCGGTGGGGATTACGGTACAACCAACAACTTTTCAATCAAATGTGCTTCCACAAACCAGTGAAGCCATTCAAGCAGTGCGTGAACTCAAAGCACAGTTTGAAGTTTTGAAGCAAAAGGATCAACTCCAGAGGTTAGGGATTAAGCAACCTTATCCTCCTCATTGGAATGATGTACCCTTTCCACCGAAATTCAAGCCACAGTCAATGGTATTGTTTGATGGAAAGGCTTCTCCTAGTCAATATATCAATTACTTTGATATTATGACTGTACATTTGCAGAAAAATGATGCTCTTTTCACTAGAGTATTCATAGGATACTTGACGGGTTCAGCTTACGACTGGTATCATAGTTTACCCGATAATTGCATTTCGTCTTTGACAAATTTAAGGCAATATTTCTCTTCCGTTTCTATGAAGGAGGTATGGACATGAACATGTCCTCCTTAATAGAAATCAAACAAAAGGAGAAAGAAGATACTCGGACGTTCATTGAACGTTTCCGACAGGCGACTTTAAAGATGCCCCCGGGTATGCCAGATTCAGCGCTGATTGATACATGTAAGATGAATCTGCGACCATCCATCGCTATCTTCACGGGTTCCCAATTCACAGATTGGGCTTCGTTTATCATAGCAGCAGTTTCTGCCGAGACCAATGGTAGGTTGGCTCGTGAACATGGGATGATTTTCGCCTCTGAGGATAAAGGAAAGAAAAGTAATCCTGATAATAATTCCGACAATCGTAATATGAAAGAAAAAGACACTCTTATGGTCAATCTTTCCAAGAATAAAATGACGCCGAATAATCAGGAATCTTCCAGGTCAAAAGAAGAATATTCTTTTGACGAAAGTGATATTCCAGGGATATTCCAATGTCTGGTGAAGAGTGGCAAACTTCAGATTCCGGAGCCAAAGAGGCCTAATGAGGTGAATCTGACTGACAATCCTAAATATTGTATCTATCATAGATACATTAATCATCCTACCAGTGCTTGCTATGTTTTGAAGAAGAAAATCCAAGAGCTGATAAATGGTGGTGTTATTGCTTTAACCAATGATGACCATACGGTTACAACCAATATGGTTTCTCTTCAATTTGGAGATTTTCCTCCACAACAAGTACCAGATGGAATTGTCCCAATTCCAAAGGCGACGATGAAGATTTTGAATATTCCGCCTGCCAGGGAGGAAAATGAAGGATTGCTGCCTCTTACATTAAAGAATGGTAAAATTATGTGGGTACATCCTGACTTAGTACCTGAAATGGAAGATGAAGGCAAAACTTCAAAATCCAAGAAAGGTAGGAAAGTCAAAACCTGCAACATGATTTCTCATGTTATTCCAGATCCTGATGATTTAGATCATCTATAGGATGACATTCCTTTGGAAAATAGACTGAGAGGATTAAACATATGTCCTCCAAGTCTGGCTCCTCCTGCTAAGCTCAAGCTTACTCATCAGCAGTGGTTAGCCATGAATAGTGTTCCCTTATACAGAGCATAACAAGTCTTTGCTGCTTATGAAAAGGCTCCTACAGGGATTTTTCCTCGTATCCCGAATCCTTTTCCTCCCGTAGCTGCAGAGACGGTTATTCCTAATTCTCCCGTAGTTACAGGGATTTCTTCTTCTTCCTCTATGGAACCACCTGTTGAAAGTCCACTGCCTACTCACTTGTACAGTCAACAATCTATCCTTCTCATGAAGAAGATGGGTTATGACTTTCAAAAGGCAGAAGGTTTGAATTATGATAAAGGGATACGACTTCCTTTACAAATTCAAAGTCAAAAATCCACTGTTGGATTGGGTTCTGAGGTTCCTCATAACAATCCTCACAAGAAGAAGGCTAAGGAAAGGAAGATTAAATTCTGCAATATGGTACTTCCTTCTTCTGAGTCTGAAGAAAAAACTTTTGCTTGTACAAGATCTGGAAAAGAGTACCACAAATATTATGAGGGATCCTCCAAGGAAGCTGAGAATGTTGAAACACCATCAACTCAACCGTCTCTTGCTCCTGTTGTGGTTGAAAAGGGAAAACAGAAGACAGTACGCTTCGACGTCCCGTTGAAATCTACTTCCAGTCAGGGGGTGGTGATGAAACCCTATAAATTTGATATTCTAGCTCAGTTAGCTAATACTCCGGCTAGATTATCTATCTTCGAGTTACTGTGCCTTTCTAAAGAAAGTCGCGAAACTTTGAGTGAAGCTTTGCTGCAAGCTGATTCTTGCTTAGCTCAACTCAAGACTCCTGACAATATACCAGTGTCATGCCCACAATGTCATAATATGATGGAAGCGATTTCCAACATCACCTTTACACAAGAAGATATGCTGTTGAAGCATAACAAGCATGATAGGCCTTTGTGTTACACTGGGTATATTGAATCCATTGAAGTTGACAGAATTTACATTGATCCTGGGTCTTCTATTAGCATAATTCTTCAAAGTATGCTAAGACCATTGAGGATTCCTACTAGTGATCTGACTTACACTAGTACCACAATAGTTGGTTTCAACTCTGGAAAGAGCAAACCACTGGGGAAGATTCGTCTGAAGATTCAGATTGGTGATCTTCGAACTATGGCAAAATTTTATGTTATTAACTCAGACGTATCCTACAATATTCTTCTTGGAAGACCATGGTTACATGAGCATAACATCGTGCCTTCGACTCTCCACCAATGCTTCAAGTATGTAGATCCCCAAGGGGTCGTGAAGACTGAGTTTGCTGATATCAATCCTTTTAAAGGTGTTGAAGCCTATTTTTCTGACTCAAGACTTTACAAACAAGAGCATGTGAAAGAGATATCAGAGATGGCTGAAGATCAATCATCTGTTGAAGATCAGTCTATTAACGAAGATCCGCCAGAAGAGCAACCTTTGAATATCAAAGTCAAAGGGCGAATCCAACTCCAACCTGTCAACAATCAACCTTTGATGATCAAGGTTAAAGGAAGAACTCAAGCTTCATCTGAGGAATCAGTAAATGTTCTTGTTAAAAGCCAAGTTCAACCTCTTGTGATCAAAGTCAAAGGGCGTACATTTCGTACGAACGATCCAGAACCTCCTTTGATTGTCAATCTTGGCAAATCTACGCAGAAGACGGATGATAGTCCACTAGTGATTAATCCGAAGCGTAGCAGTCAAATTGTAAATGATGTAAATATTGATCATTCTGTACTTTTTGATATCAATAAAGATTTTTTTTCGAGTATATGGCTGTCAAGTTTTTGAAAGAATGACTTTATCTTCTGATAATCAAAGTCATCAATATAAAGACGACATAGACACAGAGGAAACCTTATACATTGACAATAAGGAAAATTCTTTTCCTCCTCATGTCGATGTTGGACCTTATGCTCAAAGGTTTCTAACATCTTCTCCCTATCTTCTTCCTGTAGCCGCTTCATCGCAAGCTTGTGTAACTTATAGACGTCACAAAGAATCTTATTTCGTGGTTCCGTCTGATAAGAAAAACAAGCGCCAAATTGTGTTTGGCCTGGCTAGAAATATCCCTGTTGCTCAGACAGACAATTTGAGAGATAAAGATAAAGGAAGAATCCGAATTGACAGATATAGTCAACAATCTCTCAAGATTATCCAGAACATGGGATATGATTTAAAGACTATGCAAGGTCTCAATCACGGCAAAGGTAGACGACTACCATTACGTGGTGATCCATTTTACCAAAAAACTCGTCATGGATTGGGATATGATCCATCCTATAATGACGATATACAAGAAAAATTCTCTTCTAGCTCTTCACAATCATCAGATTCAGAAGAAGTCCAATTCATTAAATCCGATATTTCTCACTTCTCATGTGTTAAAGGAGACTATTATGATGAATCTGAGCAAATATTTTCAGCTTACATAGTTCAAATTGATGGTGAATCCGAGCCATTTGAGAATGATCCTTGGGCTCAACAGATGGACACTCAATGGGAACTTCGTTTTGAACAACGACAACCACCTACAGAGGACGAGATTGTCCAGATTGATGTTGGAGATGGAACTACGTCCAAACCAATATTCATCAGTAAGAATCTTTCTGAAGATGAAAAGGAAGAATTGATAAAACTGATCAAAGAATATATTGATATTTTTGCATGGAGTTATGAGGATATGCCAGGTCTAAATCCCAAAGTGGCTACTCATAAACTCAATATTCTTCCTAATGCTAAGCCTGTAAAACAACAGCAACAGCGTTTTAGACCAGATATGATGGATGTAATTGAAGCAGAAGTCAAAAAGCTGATCACATGTGGTTTTGTTCGTGAAGAACAACACCCCGATTGGGTTGCCAATATTGTTCCTGTTATAAAGAAGAACGGAAAAGTTCGAGTTTGCATAGATTTTTGAGATCTTAATGCAGCTTGTCCAAAAGACGAATTTCCACTTCCAATTACTGATGTCATGATAGACAATACATGTGGTTTTAAACGCATATCTTTCATGGACGGATTCTCAGGATATAATCAGATAAAGATACATCCAGAAGATGAGAAGCATACTGCTTTTCGTACACCCCTTGGGGTTTACTGCTATACGGTAATACCGTTTGGTCTTAAAAACGCCGGTGACACATATCAACGGGCCATGAGCAACATCTTTCAAGAACATCTATGGAAGACAGTAGAATGTTATGTAGATGACATTGCTGTTAAGAGTCGATCAAAAGATGATCACATTCAAGACTTGAAGACAGTATTTGAATTGATGCGCCAACATCAATTGAAAATAAACCCTACTAAGTCTTTCTTAGGGGTTTCCAGTGGCAAGTTTTTAGGATTTGTCATTACTTCTCAGGGTATCCATGTTGATCCTGATAAGGTTAAAGCAATTCTTGAAATACGTCCTCCACGCAATCTAAAAGAACTCCGTGGCTTCCAAGGTCGCATTGCATATATCAGAAGATTCATATCCAATCTCTCTGGAAGATGCCAGCCTTTCTCCCGTCTATTAAAGAAGGGTGTATCATTTGTTTGGGATGAGGCATGTCAGAAAGCCTTCAATGACATCAAGCAATACCTTACAAATCCCCCTGTTTTGGTACCTTCAGTGATAGGAAGACCATTTTTGCTATATGTTCGAGCTTTGGATCATTCACTTGGTGCTCTTCTTGCACAAAAAAGTAATATAGGGCATGAACAAGCGATTTATTATCTTAGCCGAATGATGGTCGGAGCAGAACATAGGTATACTCCTGTAGAAAAGGAATGTCTGGCCTTGGTTTTTGCTGTCCAAAAGACAAGACATTATGTGACAGGACAGACTATCCATGTCATCTCCAGAATAAATCCCATTCGGGTGTTGATGAGAAAACCGAGCATTCTTAACTCTAGGTTAGCTACCTGGGCGATGCTGCTCACTCCTTATGACATGGTTTATATACCTCAAAAATCAGTGAAGGGTCAAGCATTAGCTGATTTCTTAGCTGCTCATCCTATACCGGAAACATCAAAGTTATATGAGGACATTCCGGATAAAGTTCTAGATTGCAATATGACTTTGAAAAATGACATTTGGCAATTATATTTTGATGGAGCATCACGGGTTGGACCTAAAGGTAATATTGTCTCTGGGGTAGGAATCGTCTTGGTTTCTCCTGACAAAATGGTCATATACTGTGCCTATTCTCTCAATGAACCATGCTCCAATAACGTAGCAGAATATAATGCTCTATTGATTGGTCTCCAAGTCGCAAAACAATTGGATATTGAATTCCTGGAAGCCTATGGAGACTCTCAGCTGATTGTTAATCAGGTTAGAGAAACCTATGAAGTCAGAAATCCTGATCTCATCCCTTATCATCAAGTAGTAGTCGAATTAGTCCTTTCATTTAAAGGATTCTTCATTGAATTCGTACCACGTTCTCAGAATATGGAGACTGATGCTCTTGCTAGCCTAGCTGCAGATTTGGCTATTCCAATCCGAAGACAAAATATAATTACTTTGTTGGACCGAGATTTATTCTGTGTCAAGAATAATTTGTGTATTGAACAGAGTTATACTACAGAATCAAGCTCTCAGCAAAGGGATTGGAGAACTCCATTTATTGATTACGCGGTTCATGGGATTTTACCTGAAGATCCAAAAGAAGCTGCATCAATTAAAAGACGATCATTTTGATTCTATTATTATTCATCTTTACATATGTTATATCGTCGCTCATATGATGGACTCTTGCTGTGCTGTCTCTCAGAAAATGAAGCTAAATTGATACTCCGTGAGGCTCATGATGGTGTCTGTGGTGCTCATCAACCAGGTCCGAAATTACAGGATCGTATTCGAAGGATGGGATACTATTGGCCTTCTATGATAGCAGATGCTGTGGATTACGTCAGAAGGTGTAAAGCATGTCAGATTCATGCCGATTTTATTCACCAACCTTCTGAATTTCTACATCCTACAGCAGCTTCTTGGCCCTTTGAGGCTTGGGGTATGGATGTCATTGGTCCTATTAACCCTCCTTCTGTTAAAGGACATCGGTTCATATTAGCTATAACCGATTACTTTTCTAGGTGGGCAGAAGCAGTTCCCCTTGCTGAAGTGAAAACATCTAATGTGATCAGCTTCATCAAACATCATGTCATTTATCGCTTCGGGATTCCTCGACGGATAATTCATGACAATGGTCCACAATTTGCCAGTCAGGCATTTTATCGGTTCTGTGACAAGAATCAAATTCAAAATTTGGCTTCTACGGCTTATAATCCAGCTGCTAATGGTCTAGCCGAAGCCTTCAATAAGACTATCATTAAACTTCTCAAAAAGTTTGTCTCTTCTAATAAACGTGATTGGAATGAGAAACTTGGAGAATGTTTATGGGCTTATCGAACAACAGTCCGAACTCCTACTAGTTTTACACCATTTTTATTGGTTTATGGATGTGAGGCTGTTCTTTCCTTGGAAATCTAGATTCCATCTCTTCGAATAGCTATTGCTAATGAGCTAACTATAGAGAACAATGATCGTTTACGACTCCAAGAGCTTGAAGGATTGGACGAGAAGCGTCTCCAAGCACAACAGCATATTGAGCTATATCAAGCCCGTATATCTCGAACTTTCAACCGTAAAGTTAAAGAGAGGGTATTCAAGATTGGCGAATTAGTTTTAGCCGTTCGAAGACCGATGGTTATGACTCACAAAAGCAAAGGGAAATTCCAAGCGAAATGGGAAGGTCCTTATGTAATTGAGACCGTGTTTTCTAATGGCGCCTATCGGTTATCAAAGCCTAATGGAGATCTACTCATGATGCCAATCAATGGCAAATTTCTTAAGAAATACTATGTATAAAGAAAAATGATGATGAAAATAAAGTTTCTTTTATTATTATTTTTGTTCAAGACAAAAGATTAAGGACGAGGGCCACTGCCTTCGCCTTCCTTAGTGAATACATAGTCAGCCAATGCATAGAAAGCATCATTGCCAGAGCTTATGAAAAATTTGCAAACAGCCATCCTCAGTGCTTCTTCTTCAGGAGTTTTCCTTGGCTCCACTAAGAAAGCAAGGATATCTTGTGGTGGCTTGGACGTAGAAGAGTTCTCGCCTACTTCGGTTGGGCCTGACACAATTGGCTCGATGGGGTGTGTCTCGATGACATCCTCAACCTTTATGGAGACTTCATTCTTTTGATGCATATCCTTGGAAGACATTTTCCAATAGAGGAGTTGAAATAAGAATGAAACGTTACCAAGGATTTTCGCCTGTTTATAGGAGAGATCTGTTGATGAACTAGTCTTTGAAAACAACCTTTCATTCCCGAAAAGGTCTGTCCGTTCATTTTATCAGGTTCATCCATTTAATTATGGAATTGAATCAATATTTTCTTTTCCCGAGAGTTATGTTGGTTCATTCATCCATTAATATGGACATATATGCTCATGACGTCTGTCTCCTTATTCTCCAGCTACCAAGATTTGGTTAAGCTGATTTCTTGTTTTCTTGGAGAGGGATTTTAAATCTTCTATTTTATCAATTGATCAAAAAAAGTGGGATTCGTTATTTATCATGTTTTCATGACCTCTGGATAAATATTAAATCTACTTACTTTTCTTATCTATCATTTCCATTTGACCTCTGCATAGATATTAATCTACTTTTTCTCTGAGTTCTTACATGCTGTCATGTCCATAATACCTCTGATAGTATTGTATACTCTAAACAGAAAACAAGACTTTATTATCTATCATGTCCATACTACTTTTGGATAGATACAAATCATTGAGTGTAGAAGACTTGTCATTTCCATTCTCATTTCATCATAAAAGTCTATTACATTTCTTAGACTTTCTTGCAAATCATAATGGAAATCTATTACAATCTTGGATTTTCATTCTATACAACAACGATGACCTAATCGAGATCTATTTCTTCTTTGGATCTTCTTCATCGGATTCGTTGTTGGTGTCAATTCCTTACTGTCTGAGCCTCAATGGCGACCAGAACAGAAGGAATCAAACTCTGTTCTTCTCTCTCAGACGAGAGGAGAATCCCAGAGTATGGCAGCCCGAAGATGTGTTGCTGTCAATACAATTGGTGGAGAAGTGGCGGCCTTCCAGAAGAGATAGGAATGTATCCAGCATTGGGATACAATTCCTAGTCCTGCCATGAAAGGAACTCTACTACCCAATTTCTCGGGATAGAGTTGACTCCACCATCCAACTTTCCGTGTATAAAGGCTCTTCCTACCATCTGAGGAAGACCCTTTTATCCCACGGAAAGTTCTGAGTTGTCTGATTTGTGCGTCAAAAGCGCATGAGCTACCTGATGCTGATGTCAGAAGAATATTCCTCACAGCGTCAAAGTCGCCAATACCGGTTCTGGAAAAATTCTTCAGCCAAGCTTCTGCAGAAGACAACAGAAAAATCTTATCATCAGTCACTTACTGATCAATTAAAGACTGATGCTCGTACACCCTACTCAACAAAGGTTTTTTACGCCAATGTTTCATGAGCGTATTATTCAACAAGGCTTTTACGCCCGTGCATCTTACCTATAAGATTCTACGTCTGTTAAGGATTTACACTCATGGGCATCTATTTTCGACAAAAAAGTTCAAAGGCAGGCGATTGTTTGACGAATTAAACTTACCATTGAGGTCAGATGATTCGGCTCTGAGAACTGTTGAATCAACGTCTGTCGACCAAGCGTACAGAAGAACAGCAAGCATCATCATTTGCTAGAAGCTATCTTCGAAAGAATGAGAATGAGAATGTATAAAACATTCTTTAACTCAGCTATTTATAAGGGTTGAGGAAACGGTTGGCATGAGTCTATTTTGGGAAAGATCCTACCAAAAAGGCGCTCATGACCACAAAGCAGATGTCACGTGTTGTTTTGTTTCTCTTGGGAATAAACAACCATAAATGCAGTTAAAGAAGTGTTGAACAATTCTATGTACCAACAGATGAGATTAACATCAAGATTTTATTTATAAAAAAGGGGGGGAGTGGACCCCTACACATAAAAGAGTCGTAATACATAGAATATTATTTTTTTCTCTCCTTCGTTGGGCTGACGAAGGGAGGCACCTAAGTCGTGCATGTTGCGAATCCCAGAGTGACGTATAAATTAAGAAACGCTTATGCATCTCCTGATCTCTCATACATAGTTGAAGGACCACCATCGATGCGACTGAAGACTGCTGGAGTCAATCCAAAGCACTCTACAAAGTTGCGTGCTCGCTCAAAATCAATCCTGGTGCTCGAAGCCTCTTCATTGTTAATCTCTTTCTTTGGCGCCATGTCACTATGAGGATTAATGGCAAGAATGAAGAATTTCTCTTTATTTATACAATCAAATCAACTCTTCATGTTTCTTATGGGAAACTGCTCATTATTAATGCAAACTCGGGGAGGTGAAAAGGTATTCAAAAGTTTCGAGAAGAAAATTTATTGTAACGGTTAAGTGTTGACCGACACTATTTCTTGATTTTATGCCGACTATTGGATGACTGTTGAGTATCCCAAATTTTACGCTGACTGGTCAAATCTCAACTTTTACGCTTCTGTTCAAAGTTGTCACGCCCCAGAACCAGAATACTGGAGAGTGGGGGCAGACATAGCCAGCTACGTATATTGAAATAGAATACATCTCAACTATACGGTCACGGCTGTCTAGATATGAGGGTTTACTACAAGCCAGCAGTCTCTTAAGGTCAAGCCTATTGTCTCAATCTCAAGCAATTAACAGAGTTACAAGATATTAGAGCATCAAATATATATATATAAGGCGTCCCAAATATTACATATTGGATGATCAGGAAGCTAGTCGTACAAATGATGGGACTAGCAAGAGTTCAGTCATACATGATCAACCCTAGGATTTGTTAATCATGTTTACAGCCCGTAGGCAGACAGTAAGTAAATGTGCATCGAGCTAACAGGTGCTCGTCGGCTAAACGCCTCAAAAGAATAAATTTACATATAAGTGGGTGAAACAAAAAGGAAAACCCACTCTTGGCCCGGGTTCCGTCTAGTCGTCACCATTGGGCTGGAAGCTCGGTAGATCCTCGGGAGCTGCTCCGAAATCTGGCCACACAAAACCAGCTGGGTCAAACCCCAGAAAGAGCAAGTGCCACAAAGGAGGCCACAAATAAGAACAAAAGCCAGCATATCAAAATCATAAAGAATAAAAGGAAAGTACAAGTAATAGAAGTACACAGAGCGATAAACGACTAGGGACGTGGAACCATTCCGGGAGCCAGGTTACAATCCTTAAAACCAGACAAGGACCGGGGTTGTAACCCTTCGCCTGAATAGCTCACTGTCTCTACTCATTTATCGTTAAGATAAGTAAAACAAACATGCTCAGGAGATAGCAGGTACTGGAGCTAGACAAGACTTAGACAAGGCTGGACACCATCCATTCGCAATCGGCCAAACAAATACTACGGCTTACTACTTTAACTAACTAGGGTTACCACAAACCTAATTACTAACAAGATGCAAGTGAGAATTCCAGTCCCAAGCCCTGCAGACTATCCAGTTATCCTTCCGCAGGTTGAGAGTTATAGGTGGGTACATTGCCCGGGAGACAAATGTACCCTTAGGTAACTTAGAGGGTGCAACACATGACAGAGTGCTGGAAATGTGCTCTACTCGTCGGCAAGCTACAAGTCCATTAAAGCACCCAGATAACGAGATTGCCTGTGACTGGGAATTCTCCATGTTCTAGTTTGATCTAATCATTAGCCTAATCCAATTTAGCGCGAGTCCCTGGCCGTGGTACCCAGGAAGTCACGTCCTAGACATGATGCGAGACAAGACAAGTGGATTGTACAAGCAAGCAAGCAGGAACACCCACGGTGTCAAGTTGATTATACGAGTCAAGTTACAAGTTACAAGTCAAGTCAAGTCAAGAGTGCGCCGCCATGGGCCACTATCAAGTTATCAAGATAAATCATGTCAGAGTACTGTCAGGAGTGCTCCACTACGGGTCACTGTCGTGTTATGCTAGTTCCTTGTCATACCATGCTATGTACAATAGTCATTCCCAACATATTAAGCAAAATCAAGTTCATGTCAAAAGGCGTAAGGATATAAAATGGGCGTAAAATATCTAATAAAATACTAATATAAATAGGACTATAGAAGAGCCAAGATCAAGAAATAACAAATTCATCATAGACAAGTAGGTTGTGCAGGGTATGTACTACGCAGGGTGCCCAGTGCGCAGGGTGAGCTGCGCAGGGTACCAACTGCGCAGGGTGCCAAGTACGCAGGGTGAGCTGCGCAGGGTGAACTGCGCAGGGTGAGCAGCGCAGCAGATGGATTGCGCTGGATCAGGTTGCACAGGAATGGATGGCGCAGGGTCAGATTGCGCAGGAGTGCGCAGGGATAGATTGCGCATGAGCAGACTGCGCATGAGCAGACTGTGCATGAGCAGACTGCGCATGAATCCATGCGCACTCGGGTTGAGCGCAGTTCACCAAGGGGCAAGCTGCGCAGTCGGCGCTGCGCTAAAGAGCGCTGGCCGAGGGGGATGCGCAATCCAGCCCTGCGCTAAAGAGCGCAGGCTGCTGTCCTCTTCTCCAGGCCGAGAAGAAGACTCCAAGAACTCTAAGGTTCACAACTTCATATCTTGGTAAAATCAAAACCAAATCTAGATTTTCAAAGGTCTAACTTGAGTAAAATTGAATTCTCTTCCACATGGAAGCATCAAAACCCACAAAAATCCAACCAAAATAGATCAAAACCATGTAAATCCGAAAATAGTCAAAACCTAGATCTAGAAAAATAAAAGCTCTAATTCACAAAATGTCAAGTTCTAAAGTTGTTCTCCATGGCCTAATCTAGCTAATGGACAAATAAAAAGTGGTACTTATTTGATGGCAAGGTGCACTTGCCTATGGGTTGGGGAGTTGTGTGGAAGAAGGAAGAAGATGGAGAAGTTAATGGAGAATAAAGAGGAGAGAGAAAGGTTGGTAGAGATATAATGAGGGTGGGTGTGTTGTGTTGAGGGTAGAGTGTAGGTTAAAGTGTACCAATTCATATTAAACCAAACCTAATCAAACCAACCCAATTCCACAAAATAAAACTAAGCCATGGTCCAAACCCATTTACGAGAAACCAAAATCCGTAAGTTGAGAAAATAAAATACGTGCCAAAATCAAATTACGAGTACAAATACGAAATACAGGAAATGGGGGTGACAACTCTACCCACCTTCAAAGAATTTCGTCCTTGGAATTTAATCAAGGAGCTAGAGATTGCCACGACAAGCTATACTAAGCACAGACAAGCTACACTAAGCAGTTCAATCATACAATCATACAATGCGGGCAAGGAAAGGAAAAGCGTAAGGCATAAGAAAGACATTATACCTCACGAGTCAAACAGGTAGGGATATCGCGATCGGATGTCGTCCTCACGCTCCCACGTTGACAAACCTAGAGAGTGATGACCCCAAGCAACACGGACTAAGTTAATAGTCTTGTTCTTGAGCATCTTTTCTCTCCGGTCCAATATAGACACGGGCCTCTCCTCATACGAAAGGTTGGTACCAACAACAAATTTCGAATGATCTAGGATATGGCTCGGGTCCGGGATGTACCGTCTTAATTAGGATACATGGAATACATCATGTACCTCACTTAGCGACGGCGGAAGAGCGAGACGATAGGACACATCGCCTACTCGCTCCAGAATATCGAACGACCCTATATACCTAGGACTAAGATTTTCCCGTACGCCAAAATGAATGACGCCGCGGGTAGACGAGATCCTAAGGAACACATGGTCGCCGACGGTAAATTCTAAGGGATGTCGATGAGCATCGGCCCAATGGCGCTGGCGATCCTGAGCAACTCGGAGGTGATCTCTAACTTTCCTGACCACTTCAACCGTCTGAGAAATCAGTTCTGGACCGAGCATCTGCCTCTCTCCGACATCGTCCCATGCTAACGGGGATCTGCACTTCCTGCCATACAGAGCCTCGAAGGGTGCCATCTGGATACTGGCCTGGAAACTATTGTTGTACGAGAATTCCACCAGGTGCAGGTAATCCTCCCATGAACCACCGAAGTCAAGGGTACACGACCGCAACATATCTTCAAGAGTTTGTATAGTACGCTCTGACTGCCCATCTGTCTGCGGATGATACGCTGAGCTGAACTTGAGACGAGTCCCCAAACTTTGATAAAGACTGCGCCAGAAGTGCGATGTGAATCTCGTATCCCTGTCAGATACTATGCTGACTGGCACTCCGTGAAGTCTGACGATCTGCCTGAGATACATCTTTGCTAGCTGTGCCGTCGACTGTCCAACTCTAAATGGAAGAAAGTGTGCCACCTTGGTAAGCCTGTCCACAATGACCCAAATAGCATCTCTGCCTGCCGGAGATCTGGGTAGCCCAGTCACGAAATCCATGGTAAGGTGCTCCCATTTCCATTCTGGGATCGGCAAGGGTTGAAGAAGTCCAGTTGGCCTCTGATGTTCAGCCTTGACTTGTTGGCAAACCAAACATCGAGAGACATACCGGGCTATCTCTCTCTTCATACCATTCCACCAAAAGTGTTGACGAATATCTCTGTACATCTTCGTACTGCCTGGGTGGATGGAATACTGCGAACTGTGAGCCTCTGCCATGACTTCCTGTCTGATATCTCCACTGGGTACACAAAGACGCATGCCATGTCGAAGTGTACCATCCTCATGAATACATAACTCTGGCCTTCTTCCTGCCTCGCACTCTGCTCTGAGCCGCTGAATCTTGGAATCTGTTAACTGTGCTGTCCGGATCCTCTCAACTATGGTGGACTGAATCTGTAGGCTGGCCATCAAGGCCACATTGGAAGGGAGGACAACTTCTATACCCATCTTCTGAAGATCCGACAATAACTCTGGTTGCGCCGTCAGAAAATAAACTCCGGCTCTCCGGCTCAACGCATCTGCTACAACGTTGGCCTTCCCCGGATGATACTGCAAATCCACATCGTAGTCCACCAGTAGCTCGAGCCATCTTCTCTGCCGCATATTAAGATCCTTCTGGGTGAAAACATACTTCAGGCTCTTATGATCAGTAAATATCTCCACTCTGTCTCCGTACAAGTAGTGCCTCCACAACTTAAGTGCAAACACTACTGCTGCTAGCTCCAAGTCGTGGGTCGGGTAATTCTTCTCATGATCACGGAGTTGACGTGACGCATAAGCAATTACCTTTCCATGCTGCATCAAAACATCCCAATCCTCTGCCTGAAGCGTCGCAATAAACTGTGAATCCTCCGGTCCCATCTGGAAGGGTGAGAATGGGAGCCGTTATCAAACCTCGCTTCAACTTCTCAAATGATTCCTGACATTTTGCTGTCCAAACGAACGGCACATCCTTGCGGGTCAACTGGGTCATCGACGCTGAAATCCTTGCAAAATCAGAGACGAACCGCCGGTAGTAGCCGGCCAATCCAAGAAAGCTGTGAACTTCTGCCACTGAGCTGGGTACTGGCCATGCCTCGATAGCCACAATCTTCTGGGGATCCACTTTCACTCCTCCTCGGGTAATGATGTGACCCAAGTACGAAATGCGATCGAGGCAGAACTCGTATTTACTGAACTTGGCGTACAACTGGTGCTCTCTGAGAATCTGGAGGACAACTCTGAGATGCTGCTCGTGCTCTGCTTCACTCTTGCTGTAGACCAGGATGTCATCAAGGAACACTATCACAAACTGATCCAAGTAAGGCATGAAAATACGGTTCATGAGGTCCATGAACACTGCCGGCGCATTGGTCGCTCCAAAGGGCATAACTAGAAACTCCCAATGCCCGTACCTAGATCTGAACGCCGTCTTCGGGATGTCCTGCTCTCTGACTCTGATCTGGTGGTATCCTGACCGCAAGTCTATCTTCGAGAAAACTGAAGCCCCCTTGAGTTGATCAAACAAGTCATCTATCCTCGGGAGAGGGTATCTGTTCTTGATTGTCACTGAGTTCAAGGTACGATAATTAACACATAGCCTGGACGTACCATCCTTCTTTTTTACAAGAAGCATCGAGGCTCCCCAAGGCGATCCACTTGCACGAATGAATCCCTTGGTTCTAAGTTCTTCAATCATCTTGTACAAAATCTCTAACTCTGAAGGCGCCATTCTGTAGACTCGCTCTGATACTGGTGCTGTCCCGGGAATCAAGTCAATGGTGAACTCGATCTCCCGCTCTGGTGGCATCCCTAGAAGTTCCTCTGGGAAGACATCTGGAAACTCTTCAACTATCCGGGGCAACTGCACTGCTGCTACTGCCATCGGCAATACTGGAGGAGATGGCTCTACTGTGCCTCTGGAAAATGAAAACTCTGGCTCTCCGGGAATACTAAAGACAACTCTGCCAACATGGCAGTCTATCCTAGCATAATGGTTTTTCAACCAATCCATGCCTAGGACTACATCATAGTCTGCCATAGGGAACTCTATGAGCCTAGCGGGGAACTCTCTACCGCTAACTACGATCCGACACGAGAAAAATACTCGATCTACTCCCACAAGACCATTACCAGTAAGTATATTGAGCCTCACTGATAATGACTCGGGCTCCAATCCTATCCGTGTCGCGAATCGTGCAGACATGAATGAATGCGATGCACCAGAATCAAATAATACAGATGCTGGAAAGGTGTTGACGAGAATAGTACCTGCCACTACCTCACCTGGTACAACTTCTTCTTCCATGGTCATCATCATAGCCTGACCTCTAGCAGCGGATCCTCTCTGCTGGAAACCCCTCTGTCGGTTCTGTGCTGGAGCCTGGATGAACTGCTGCTGGTTCTGTTGCTGAAAGGCCTGGGCCTGAGGCAACAATGGCCTCGGGTACTACTGCTGCTGCTGGACTGGAACTGGGGCTGGTCCTCTCACCGAAGAACTAGAATGGTTGGAGGATGATGGACCTCCCCTATTCGGGCAGGTCCCTATCTGGTGGTCTGCTCCTCCACAAGCCAGGCACAATCCCTGTGCCCTACGACACTCTGCCACTACATGGCCCGGCTTTCCGCAATGAGAACATCCCACCGCGGAAGACTGCTTCTGCTTCTGCTGCTGCGGATACGTCGGGGTTGAATGCTGAACCGACGTCACTGAGGCCGCCCGCCTCGGAGTTCCAATGGTTATACCCCTAGCTGCCGGGGCTGGAGCTGATGATTGGTGCATCTGACTGTGGGACCGCTTCCTGCCTCCGGTCCTGTCCACAATTCTCCGGGAGGTATACTCATGCCTCCTTGCTGCCTTCAATACTACATCGAACGTCTGGTGCTCGAACTGCTCCACAGCTAATAATATCTCTAAATGCAGCCCCTGCTGGAACCGCTGAGCCCTATCGAACTCGGTCGCCACCAAAGTGGGGGCGAACCTACTCAGCCTGGAAAACTCGGTCGCATAGCCATCGACCGTTCTGCCTCCTTGCTTCAAGTTGGTGAATCTGGTCTGCAGGTCGTACCGTGCCACCGCATCGAAGTACTTCGTCTGGAACCTCTCTCTGAACGTCGCCCAAGTGACTGGTGCTTCTAACCCCATGGCCTGAGCTGCCCACCAATCGCGAGCCAAGTCTAACAACTGTAGGCGTACCACCGCCACCTTCTTATTCTCAGGTGTCCTAGCTGCTTCTAGAACCACCTCGGTATCCTGAAGCCAAGCGTCTGTGGCAATCGCATCTTCACTGCCGTCAAAAGGGAGGGTTCAAGCGCTTGAAACTGTTGGTCGCCTGATTCCCTTGGGGACCTCCTCGGTTTAGTGTATCATAAACTTCCTGGTGCAAGGCGTCGCCTCGACGATCTTGGGATGCAAGCAGTTCTCTGATAAGCCCTACCAAAGGTCCCTCATCCTGTCTAGCTGGTTGAGCGGGCGGAGCTGACTGAACTGGAGGTTCTGAGCCTCCGGAAAGCATAACTCAGGAGGCTACTCCAGAGTGCTGAGCTTGATCTTCCTGGCGCTGGGGTGCTTGTCGAGCTTCCTCTGGCTGGTTGGCAGGTCCGGGAGTAATGCCGCTGAAGAAGACATAGGGAACAGTAAGGAAAGGACCAGGACAGATCAATGATACAAGCATGAGATCAGGTCAAGAATCTCAGGGATTTGAAGATACGAGCAGAGATCAAAGGCGAATATTGATTGAGACATCTATTCGGTAAACCCTCATATTTCTTGATTGACAAGACCTGTATGGGCTACCACTTAAACCGTGTCACACCCCAGAACCAGAATACTGGAGAGCGAGGGCAGACATAGCCAGCTACGTATATTGAAATAGAATACATCTCAACTATACGGTCACGGCTGTCTAGATATGAGGGTTTACTACAAGCCAGCAGTCTCTTAAGGTCAAGCCTATTGTCTCAATCTCAAGCAATTAACAGAGTTACAAGATATTAGAGCATCAAATATATATATAAGGCGTCCCAAATATTACATATTGGATGATCAGGAAGCTAGTCGTATAAATGATGGGACTAGCAAGAGTTCAGTCATACATGATCAACCCTAGGATTTGTTAATCATGTTTACAGCCCGTAGGCAGACAGTAAGTAAATGTGCATCGAGCTAACAGGTGCTCGTCGGCTAAACGCCTCAAAAGAATAAATTTACATATAAGTGGGTGAAACAAAAAGGAAAACCCACTCTTGGCCCGGGTTCCGTCTAGTCGTCACCATTGGGCTGGAAGCTCGGTAGATCCTCGAAAGCTGCTCCGAAATCTGGCCACACAAAACCAGCTGGATCAAACCCCAGAAAGAGCAAGTGCCACAAAGAAGGCCACAAATAAGAACAAAAGCCAGCATATCAAAATCATAAAGAATAAAGGAAAGTACAAGTAATAGAAGTACACAGAGCGATAAACGACTAGGGACGTAGAACCATTCCGGGAGCCAGGTTACAATCCTTAAAACCAGACAAGGACCGGGGTTGTAACCCTTCGCCTGAATAGCTCACTGTCTCTACTCATTTATCGTTAAGATAAGTAAAACAAACATGCTCAGGAGATAGCAGGTACTGGAGCTAGACAAGACTTAGACAAGGCTGGACACCATCCATTCGCAATCGGCCAAACAAATACTACAGCTTACTACTTTAACTAACTAGGGTTACCACAAACCTAATTACTAACAAGATGTAAGTGAGAATTCCAGTCCCAAGCCCTGCAGATTATCCAGTTATCCTTCCGCGGGTTGAGAGTTATAGGTGGGTACATTGCCCGGGAGACAAATGTACCCTTAGGTGACTTAGAAGGTGCAACACATGACAGTGTGCTGGAAATGTGCTCTACTCGTCGGCAAGCTACAAGTCCATTAAAGCGCCCAGATAACGAGATTGCCTGTGACTGGAAATTCTCCATATTCTAGTTTGATCTAATCATTAGCCTAATCCAATTTAGCGCGAGTCCCTGGCCGTGGTACCCAGGAAGTCACGTCCTAGACATGATACGAGACAAGACAAGTAGATTGTACAAGCAAGCAAGCAGGAACACCCACGGTGTCAAGTTGATTATACGAGTCAAGTTACAAGTTACAAGTCAAGTCAAGTCAAGAGTGCGCCGCCATGGGCCACTATCAAGTTATCAAGATAAATCATGTCAGGGTACTGTCAGGAGTGCTCCACTACGGGTCACTGTCGTGTTATGCTAGTTCCTTGTCATACCATGCTATGTACAATAGTCATTCCCAACATATTAAACAAAATCAAGAAATAACAAATTCATCATAGACAAGTAGGTTGTGCAGGGTATGTACTGCACAGGGTGCCCAGTACGCAGGGTGAGCTGCACAGGGTACCAACTGCGCAGGGTGCCAAGTACGCAGGGTGAGCTGCGCAGGGTGAACTGCGCAGGGTGAGCAGCGCAGCAGATGGATTGCGCTGGATCAGGTTGCGCAGGAATGGATGGCGCAGGGTCAGATTGCGCAAGAGTGCGCATGGATAGATTGCGCATGAGCAGACTGTGCATGAGCAGACTGCGCATGAATCCATGCGCACTCGGGTTGAGCGCAGTTCGCCAAGGGGCAAGCTGCGCAGTCGGCGCTGCGCTAAAGAGCGCTGGCCGAGGGGGATGCGCAATCCAGCCCTGCGCTAAAGAGCGCAGGCTGCTGTCCTCTTCTCCAGGCCGAGAAGAAGACTCCAAGAACTCTAAGGTTCACAACTTCATATCTTGGTAAAATCAAAACCAAATCTAGATTTTCAAAGGTCTAACTTGAGTAAAATTGAATTCTCTTCCACATGGAAGCATCAAAACCCACAAAAATCCAACCAAAATAGATCAAAACCATGTAAATCCGAAAATAGTCAAAACCTAGATCTAGAAAAATAAAAGCTCCAATTCACAAAATGTCAAGTTCTAAAGTTGTTCTCCATGGCCTAATCTAGCTAATGGACAAATAAAAAGTGGTACTTATTTGATGGCAAGGTGCACTTGCCTATGGGTTGGGGAGTTGTGTGGAAGAAGGAAGAAGATGGAGAAGTTAATGGAGAATAAAGAGGAGAGAAAAGGTTGGTGGAGATATAATGAGGGTGTGTTTGTGTTGAGGGTAGAGTGTAGGTTAAAGTGTACCAATTCATATTAAACCAAACCTAATCAAACCAACCCAATTCCACAAAATAAAACCAAGCCATGGTCCAAACCCATTTACGAGAAACCAAAATCCGCAAGTTGAGAAAATAAAATACGTGCCAAAATCAAATTACGAGTACAAATACGAAATACAGGAAATGGGGGTGACAAAAGTGTTTCAAATTTTGAAGATATTTGAAAACTTTGAAGGGGGTCTTGTAGGAGCATAAAAATGCTTCATAAGAATGAGTCAAAGAGATGGATTATTCCATTCAAATTGATCCACTTTACGCCAAAGAGAGGCTAATCACTTTACGCCTGAAGCAGGCTAATCATTTTACGCCCGGATCAAAGCTAATGATTTTATGCCCAAGACAGGCTAGCCACTTTTACGCTGGACAAAAGCTGTCAAGTCTTGCATTTAATGCAAAGTCTGACATGAAGATTTAATGATGGCATATATCACATAAATCAAAGGGATTTATTTTACACAGAGGTCCATTTTTTGTTTAGTATTTGGACTGAGCCATCTTACGCTCATAATATGGCTTCTTTTACGCACGGAGACTATACGAGTTTTTACGCTCAACGGTTGACGTGTGCGTAAGGTTTATTTGGGCTACTTTTACGCTCAAGGTTATTTAACAACCACTTTACGCGGGAAGTCTACATCAGGGCTATTGTACGCCTAGTCAACTACTTTATGCTCAGGGTATATTTGGGTTATTTTTACGCCCTATTCCAATTCAGAACGTGGTCTACCTACATGGCTTTCATGCCACATATCTCGAAGAACGTGTGTACGTGCATCCTATTCTTACTGAAATGATGGGATACGTGTCAACGTATGCAGAGGATAACTCCAATCATGGGTGGCAGTTGTTAGCGTAAAGATGGAACTTTTGCTGAGTTTTTACGCACAAGAGCCCAAGTCTATAAATAGATTGATTTTTCTCATAAGGGGGACAGAGAGAGAAAGGAGAGAATACATAGAGATCAGAGCTCAGAGACTTTGATTTTTTGGAGCATTCTTCTTCAATTTTTCTTCCAGAACAGAGTGAAGCAAAGCAGGAAAGCATTCGGCCTCGCCATCAGTGCCCAAGTGCGTCGATACCTTTCTGGTGACTTAGTTCTTCCAATTGTTCATCTTCTAGCAGTGATCTTCATCATCATCGTATGGTCCAAGGAACAAAGTGAACATTTATAGATCAGACTTCCATAGCAATATTTCTCAGAATCAAATTTGTACTTCTTGTACTTTTTTTGTTTTATTTTCAAAATCCGATTTCCAGGCATTTTGTTAAGTGAAACACCGGGCGGGCGTCGTTTCACCGATATCCTCGGTCTCAGTTAACTGAGCCCGACTAAGGGCCTCATGATACGCAACCTATCAAATGAATGTGTTTTTATTATAGATTTATCTAAGTTGTAATCTAAATCCTATGTTTCACTAAGCTAAGTGTGAATCCTAAGTTTACCTAAGTTATAGTTCGAATACTTTTAATTATAACGTAAATCTCATAAACATAAGTACTTACATCATTCTCCTTGGCCCTCTCGTCGACGAAGCTCCCGTCCTTCCGTCTCTTGTACGTATGCTGGAAGACGTCGTGCATGGTGACCGATTCTAGCGCCCTTCCCTCCTTCACCGCCCGTTGGGTCTGCATATAAAATTTTGTAGAACTTAATTAACTCTGTATATAATAATACCTAATTCGATAGTAAAATAAATTTACGGTATCTCACCAGATCTGCAAGCGTCGCTGCGTGGGGCCTGGATCCCCCCGTATGAAGGCCCGTGGCCCGTCGTTTCGCCTTCGCCTTCTCCTATTTCTCCTTGTACGCAGGAGTATTCATCATATATACGAGGTCCTTATAATAGTCCTGCCGGATCCAATTCGGCCTCGCCTGCCCCATTTTCAGGTCATGAATCATATCCCGTATCTTCTTCGAGGCAGCACTTTTGTAGGTCCTGCGGATCGCGTCCTCGCGATGGGGGGGCCACCAGTACGTCGTCTAACATACAAATTTAATTATCACGTAATTTAAAAAATGGTTAATTAAAAAGTAACTAATAATTAACTAGAAGATATAGATATATACCCTCAACTCGTCGAGCCAGACGTACTTTAAGTTTGGAGGCACCGACAAAAAGTTGGGGTAGGGACCATGGAAGTTAGCCCTGATAATTTCTCCAAGAGCCCTGACAACATTAAACGGAAAAAACCTATAAAGAAAAAACGACTGGATTATTAACTTGAATAAATGAAAGAAATTTAATAAATTATCTTAAATTTACTTACGAGGTCCCCGTGGGCCATAGCTCTCGTCGAAACTCGTCTCTCGGCCTCTCTGGTGCCGTCAGAGGATCCGCGGGTCCACGCATGTACTCCCCAGTAACCGGATGGAACCGAGTATAGGGGTACTCTGGGGCCCACTGTACAGTAACTGGGGGATCCACTGGTGGATCTGCTGGTGGGTCCGCTGGTGGGTCCGATAGCGAAACGGATCCGCTAGCAGATCCAGACTCATGCCTCGATGAAGTAGTCGATCGACGGCGGGATGCGTCTGTGCCCGGGGTACTCTCCGGGTCGAGCTCGCTGGATAGGGTCACATCCCGGGAAGATTGAATGCGACCACGACCACCAGCACCACTACGACCACGACCACGACCACCACCACCGCCAGCACCAGCACCACGACCACCACCAGAACCACGACCACGGCCAGCCATCATAACCTGTAAATAGAACACATAAACATAATTAACAATATAAAAGTGTAAATGAATATAAAATTCTAAACTAAAATATACATACCACCAGTAGGGAGACGAGTGCCGCCGCGACGAAAAACTAGGAGTGCCATCTACAATAAGTAAATAATCGAATGAAAAAAACATGAATTCACGTAATTGTTTTTATGAGGTCAAACTTAATTCACATAATTGGAAGTGTTTTTAATATACAACAATATTTAACCTAATATTTGGGACAAGACGCCTCTTTCTCCCCTGGTTGACAGCTAAGTCTTGTGTATCAACCTCTTCCTCCCCTCTATTTCCTCAATAATCTCTTCAACATCCATTGTATCCGAGTGTTGTCCCAAGTATTGGGACTTTTTGATCTGGTCCTCTTGGTATGCTGGGTCTCCAACGTTGAATGTATTTCTAGATTTAATCTTGCATACTGTCCACCAGTCAAATCGATCTCTACGACGCCTTGGGTAGCTTGTATAGTAGACTTGAACAGCCTGATTTGCTATCGCAAATGTATCGGACCCTCTATACCTCCTGCGATGATTTATATCGACAAATCCAAATTGTTTATCGATTCTCCAACTGATATTTGGTGTCGTATCGAACCACTCATATTTGAACATCACAATATGCATATCATATGGCCCAGTATATTGTAAATCTATAATATCCCGAAGCACTCCATAATAGTCATGTTTGCCATTGATTATAAAAGAACAGAACAGTTTCATGCGATGACTGGACTTTTACTTCATAATACAAACTCGCTCATACAAAGAAAGCCTAGGAATAAAAACCTAGGTACAGCAATCTAAGTACAATTGTTTAGTTTTGATTCTGGAGGGTGACGATAGAGGCTCGGGAAAGCGACGGCAGCTCTGCCTTACTCCTTGGACGATCGAACGTAGTCTTGGTTCTGATGAAGAAATGCTCTCGGAATGTGTGGGAAGACTCTTCTGTGCGTGCCTTTGTCTCTCTGTGTATCCAGCCGGGGGTTTGCAATGGAATGGCACCTTGCTATTTATAGGAGTGGGGTGTGATCATTAGGGTTTGCAATGATTGTCCTAAAAAAGTCGACGGCTTGGGGATTTAATTGCCATTTTCCTTGATCCTATTTTGTTGGCAATTAATCTGGACCACTAATCTTGATAGCAACGAATCTGGACAATTAATACTGATTGTGTAAAATCCGTATGGACAATTAATGTCGATTGTCATGAATCTTTGGAAGCTCGAATCTCCTGCCACGTGTTTAATCCGCGTGATTACAATAAATCTGCTTTGATTCGGGTAATTATGATTGTACTAAATCTGGTTGTTGGGATTTGTTGATAAATCTTGATTGATTTAATGCCACGTATCTAACCATCATTACGGGGAAACTGATCTTCTGCCACATGTCATAACTGCGAGCCACAGCCGCATGAGGGTAGCTTCTTAGGTTTTGAACCGCATGAAGGTGGCAGCCGCATAGGTGTAGCCTCCAAAATTTGAGCCGTATCGGGGTAGTTTTCAATTGAACCGCATACGACTAGCCACGTATCAAGGCTGCATGGGTATGGCCTCTCAGTATTTGAGCCGCATGGAGATGATCCCCATGATCCGAGCCGTATGAGGACAGCAACCGCATGGGGTGGCTTCTTAGGATTTGAGCCGCATGACGATAGTCTCCACGATCCGAGCCGCATGAGAGCATCAGCCGCATGAGGGGGGTGGCAGCCACATAGGGAGCTTTGGAGTTGGTGGATCGTGCCAGCTGTATAGGAGATTTTCTTCGTTTCCTGAGGAACACGTCATCGTGTCAGAGTTCATCATTTCAGCTTTAATGTCAGAGTTATCACTTTATGTCAGAGCATTTAATGGGAGCAGTCACTTTATGGCCAGCTGTAAAAAGCAAGCTGCATAGGGCCACATGATTCTTTCCTGAGCCGTATGAGGCTATTGGAGAGTTTCTGAGCCGCATGAGACTCAGATAGATTCCTGAGCCGCATGAGGCTCCTTCTGTTTTAAGCCGCATGGGCTTCTTCTGTTTTGAGCTGCATGAGCCTTTTCTTGTCATTTTTCATGCTTCTACAAGACCCCCTTCAAAGTTTTCAATTTGCAAAATTAAAATACTTTGAATAAGAAGCATGGCTATGTAAACTCTTCTGGCCGCATAGGGTGTTCCGACCGCATGGACTTCTTCGCCGCATGGACTTTTCAGCCGCATGGACTTCCTAGCCGCATGAACTGTCTGGCCGTATAGGCTCCCTGCCACGTCTCTCTGCCACGTATGCGCTTCATTTATGTCCATGATTTGCTTTGATTTAAAGCCGTCTTTTGGGACAGGATCCCAAGGGTCAGCTTTTTTAAATATTTAGATTTGACTCGATGCCCGAAGAGTTGATTCTGTCTTTATGCAGCACGCGGATCGAAGCGTCCGTCGGTTCATGAGCCCTCCCCCCTTCTGCCTATAAATAGGAGCGTTTTTGGACAGAGAGGCTTCTTTACTTTCTCCTATCTTTAACTCTTTTTGCCCTAGATTGCTGTCTTCGTCTTCTCCGATCATCACTCGACAATGGCCCCCAAGTCTTCCAAGGCTGCCTCTGCTGCGGCGAAGGGCAAGAAAGCAGCTTCCTCGTCGGCCACGGTGCCTGAAGTGCACCCTGACATCCACCCCACCATTGCTGGTAAGGATGAACTCAGAACTATGGATATGTCGTATATTTTATGCGCGGGCCTCCTTCGCCTTCGCATACTGTACTGCGTGTGTCTCCCGAACCGCATGGGGGTATTCCCTATGTCCGAGCCGCATAAGGGTTGCGTAAGCACTTTATGAACCGAACCGCATAAGGACTCTCTGAATCGAACCGCATAAGCTCGTCTGGATTGGGCCGCATGAAGCTCTGGCCATCTTCTAACTTTGTTTCTTTTTTATCTTTGATTCTTGTAGCATCCCTGCCAAAGACTGAGATCATTGTGAAGGAAGAGCTGCTGCCTCCTTTCAAACAAGAGTCATCGCTCGTTAAGGAGGAGGTAATACCAAAAAAGGAACAGAAAGGAGAGCTGGCGCCTATTGAAGTTACTGTAAAGGAGGAGCCCCAGTCTGACGGCGGTAGTATTGGGAGTTCTGACCCTCTTGCTCCGGACGAGGATCTTGCTCAAGTAGATCCTTCATATGAAAAATGGTTGAGGGATTGGTATATGCACCCTCGCAATTAGGATTCGTAGGCTCTCATAAATGTCTGTCTTTTGTCTTGATATTTCTGTCTGTCTTTAGCTGCAGTTTGTATTTTGCTTCTTTTGGACATCAATGTAATCTTCTTCCTTCTTGTCTGAATGAAATGATAGAGAACTTTTCTGTCTTGCTTATGAGATGTAGTCGTGTGGATGTAACTGGTTTTGAATGAACAGAATACATTCGCTCTATTCTTTGCTTAGTAGTTACCCCAATTGGAGGACTGTTTGTGGACTTGTTACCCTTGGCATACCTTGGTTTTAGGTACGGATAACAAGTTTGATGGGGATACTTAGAGTAATTCTACGGTAAGATGGTCGTGGACGTCCTTGGTATCGGGAGAAAGAATGCCATGGAGCAACTGGGCTCCGGGACATGATGAGAAATGAGGGACATGTACTAGGAAACTTAGTACAACATTTGTGGTCCACGGAGGACATTTGTGGGCCTATTATCCTTGGCGTACTCCGGTTGTAGGTACAGATAATAAGTCGAGAGATAAACCAACATATTTACTCAGAGGTAATAAGGACGTGGTAAATATGAGAGTTTCTTCGATGGAGCCTTCCCACTCAGAGGTAATGAGGACATGGCAGGAGTGGGCTCCATGAAGGGGTACATAGAACAACTAAGAGGTAATGAGGACATGGAAGTTCTATGTGAGGGGGCAGTTTGTTTTTGATGGAAGTGAAACAACTCAGAGGTAGCATCGACATGGTTGTCTTAGAAAATTTTTGGATATGTTATCCTTTTTGTGTACTGGAAGTACGGATAGTGGATCATGAGGAAGGAGCTCCTTTTAGGAAGAAAGTTCAGAGGTATGATCATACGAGACTTACTACCCAAAAGATGCGATATAGATTGACCAGGATGGGAGTTCAGCGGTACCTGCGGGTACATAACTCGACAATCTGGAAGATTTGGAGGCAGAATGTGAGTTCAACGGTACCACAGGGTACATAACTCAACTATCTGAAATATTCGGAAGCAGAATGTAAGTTCAGTGGTACCAGAGGGTACATAACTCTACAATCTGGGATATTTTGAGGATGAATGTAGGTGAGTTCAGTGGTACCAAGAGGTACATGACCCGATAATCTAAGATGTTTGGAGGCCGAATGTGAGTTCAGCGGTACCACGGGGTACATAACTCAACAATCCGAGATATTTGGAGGCAGACTGTGGGTTCAGCGGTACCAGGGGGTACATAACTCAACAATCTGAGATATTTGGAGACAGACTGTGGGTTCAGCGGTACCAGGGGGTACATAACTCAACAATCTGCGGGTATATGACTCACAATCCGACAGATAGTTGGAAGGTGTCGTTTAGACATAGTACTTCTTGAGGAACTTGTCGTTGTTGTTTGTTGGTATTAGGGGGTTTGCCCTTATCCTCTCCATCCGAGATATGTCGTCCCAGTTGGCGAGCTTTTTTTAACTTATCTTCGGCGCTAGTGGCACTGATGATGAACGTCTTCTAGTCCTTAAATTGACTTTCACCCATCCAGAGGCTGATTGTTGGGAGCAGTCTCTTTTGGCAAATTTCAATTAAGGAGGAATCCGAATTTCCAGACGGCAACTTTATTGCGGTTTGGCGAAACCGCTCAATATAGTTCCTTGTCAGCTCCTTCTCCCCTTGAACAACATCCATGAGGGTGGACATCGTCACGTCTTGTCCTACTTCGTAGAACCTCTCCAAGAACATACGCTTGAAGCTAGCAAAGGAATGGATGCAATTGTCTGGCAGGTTGCGGTACCAGTCGAAGGCGACCCCTTCCAATGCCCCGATGAATAATCGTGTAAGGATAGCATCGTCATGGGGCAGATGGTCAGTTGTGACCTCAAAGTAAGTAATGTACCGACTTGCGGAAGTCTTGCCATCATAGGGATTGATGTTGAACGGCTTATATCTTGGTGGGAAAGGGACATCCCTCCATACAGCAGGATATGGTTGTCGTATTCTGAGGTCTTGGGAGGTTTTTTGGGCGTGAAACATGGCTCGGAGCTCCTGGACCTCTCTTCTTGCCTCCCTGGCCTCATCCGCAGCGATGGGAGCCGATATTTCAGGAGGATTGTCGCCCGGGTTTGGTGCCGCTGAGTTCAAGTCCGCATTGACCGCGAGATCCAAGCTTGTTTGGCCAGGCGTCCTTCCTTGCAGAGTTGAAAGAGCCGCTTTGATTTCGTCTACAAATTTGACCAAGGTATGCAGTATGGCCTCCAGAGTGTCGATGCGTTGGCGATTACTGGGACCGTCTTGCTCGTCGTTTGTCATGAATGCCATCCTCACACGAGCCGATGTGGAAGGGACGGTGGACGACGTGCCCTTTGAATCATACCCCTGTACAGAGAAGTCGTCGGGGTATGTGGGAATGTTTTCCTCTGGTTCGGACTCAGAAGGAATAGTACCCCCAGCTTCAGAGCTTGCCTCGTCTTGAGAGTCGCGAACATCCTCGGGGACGTCGGCACCTACTGTATCTGTTGGGAGTCGTTTTCCCGGGCTCATCTCCTTGGAATATCGGATTATCGTGGATGTTCGAAGGAATTCTACCCCCTTCCAGCGACCCCCAGTGATGTGGATGATGAATCTCCCAATGTAGTAGATTTTGTCTTCGAACGGGTACCTTGAAAAACTCCGGTGGTAGAAAACTGCTTAGATGATAGTTTCTTGGTTACAGTGGTTGAAATCTTCGGGCTGAAGATATTTGTTTTCTTCCCTCTCCCGATGGCGGGGATTCTCTGAGCAGAGTTGCAGGAGACGACGGGAAGCGCCTTATCCTCTGAACTTGGTTGTTACAGTCTTTGGAAGACGGACCGCCGGTCTTCTCGTACTGCCGCATTGTTGCAGCAGCAGTTGACAATGACTTGGGTGCAGTGATGTCCGTGGGAGGACTCTTTGCACACCGAGTCCTTTTCTCTTTTCTTGCGTTTGTGAAGGATCACATCACGCAAGTCAGACGGGTCTCGAACGACGACGTTTGCTTCCTGGTTACGGGAAGACTTTTGGGAACCACTCTGTCTGTTTGCCGCCGGGGCTGAACTCGAGTGGTTCTGTATAACTTCCCATCAGAGGCCCGCATAACAGTAAGCGGAGCGCTCGGACGGTCAGAGGTTGGGACAGCCGACTGAGCTTGCCGAGCTTGCGCTGCCCTAGACTTCTTCACTCTAGCGCCTGAGAGCACATAGTAGGAAGAGTCTAAGTGGTGCTGCAGAGAGTCAGACACATTTTTTTGGGAGCATGAGAGATCAGGGCCATAGGAGAGGCGATCGAAGACAGAGCCCGAGCCGCGTGGAGTGGATAATATGCGGCTGGAATCAGCAGTCTTCATGCGGCGGGCAGTCGTGGCCGCATGGGCCTTCTTCATGCGGCTGGAAGTCTCGACCGTATGAGTCTCCTCCATGCGGCTGGAAGTCTTGGCCG
Source organism: Iris pallida (assembly GCA_029216955.1). Taxonomy (NCBI): domain Eukaryota; kingdom Viridiplantae; phylum Streptophyta; class Magnoliopsida; order Asparagales; family Iridaceae; genus Iris; species Iris pallida. The sequence continues at coordinate 66,321 of JANAVB010013262.1, forward strand.
CATGGACATTCTGCATGCGGCTGGCAATCTTGGCCGCATGAGCATCATGCATACCGCTGGTGCCTTTATTCGACTTCTTCCTGGACCACATAGAGTCCCTCTTTACCCCTGCAAGTCCAGCATCGTAGTATTTTCTCTGCCGGACTTGGGGACAGCAGAATCCTCTATGGCCTGAAGTGGAGCCGTATGAGGGTCGCCTTTGCCGTCTTGGGCAGCGGAGAGTACTTCGTCCAGAGCTTGGGGAGGAGCAAATGACTTGGGCCTCCACTCCCTGCGAGCCTTCTTCGTACGAGCTCGCTTCTGGATCGGGCCAGCTTCTCAGCCATGGAGAAGTTTGTCTCCAGCAGAGTCGCCATCGTGTTTGCCATTGATTATAAAAGAACAGAACAGTTTTATGGGAGGACTGGACTTTTACTTCACAATACAAACTCGCTCATACAAAAAAAGCCTAGGAATGAAAACCTAGGTACAGCAATCTAAGTACAATTGTTTAGTTTTGACGGTAGAGGCTCGGGAAAGCGACGGCAGCTCTGCCTTACTCCTTGGACGAGCGGACGTAGCCTTTATGAAGAAATGCTCTCAGAATGTGTGGGGAGACTCTTCTGTGCGTGCCTTTGTCTCTCTGTGTATCCAGCCAGGGGTTTGCAAGGGAATGGCACCTTGCTATTTATAGGAGTGGGGTGTGATCATTAGGGTTTGCAATGATTACCCTAAAAAAGTCGGCGGCTTGGGAATTTAATTGTCATTTTCCTTGATCCTATTTTGTTGGCAATTAATCTGGACCACTAATCTTGATTGCAACGAATCTGGACAATTAATGCTGATTGTGTAAAATCCGTATGGGCAATTAATATCGATTGTCAAGAATCTTTGGAAGCTCGGATCTCCTGCCACGTGTTTAATCCGCGTGATTGCAATAAATCTGCTTTGATTAGGGTAATTATGATTGCACTAAATCTGGTTGTTGGGATTTGTTGATAAATCTTGATTGATTTAATGCCACGTATCTAACCATCATTACGGGAAAACTGATCTTCTGCCACGTGTCATAACCACGAGCCACAGCCGCATGAGGGTAGCTTCTTAGGTTTTGAACCGTATGAAGGTGGCAGCCGCATAGGTGTAGCCTCCGAAATCTGAGCCGCATGGGTGGTTTCCAATTGAGCCGTATACGACTAGCCACGTGTCAAGGCTGTATGGGTATGGCCTCTCAGTATTTGAGCCGCATGGAGATGATCCCCATGATCCGAGCCGCATGAGGACAGCGGCCGTATGTGGTGGCTTCTTAGGATTTGAGCCTCATGACGATAGTCTCCACGATCCGAGCCGCATGAGAGCATCAGCCGCATGAGGGGTGGCAGCCGCATAGGGCTTTGGAGTTGGTGGATCGTGCCAGCTGTATAGGAGATTTTTTCGTTTCCCGAGGAACACGCCGTCGTGTCAGAGTTCATCATTTCAGCTTTAATGTCAGAGTTATCACTTTATGTCAGAGCATTTAATGGGAGCAGTCACTTTATGGCCAGCTGTAAAAAGCAAGCTGCATAGGGCCACGTGATTCTTTCCTGAGCCGCATGAGGCTATTGGAGAGTTTCTGAGCCGCATGAGACTCAGATAGATTTCTGAGCCGCATGAGGCTCCTTCTGTTTTAAGCCGCATGGGCTTCTTCTGTTTTGAGCCGCATGAGCCTTTTCTTGTTATTTTCCATGCTTCTACAAGTCAAAGTTCGGTTCGTCGTCATAGATGGTGCCTCTTATGCAAACACCGGAATCCTTGGTACTGATGTCGTCATAGATAAATTCGACATTTATAGCATTCTGAGTTGCCTTAAACTTGAAGCCATCAACGACATAGCCTGGCCAAGTCTTTGCTTGCCTCTTCGGTCTCAATGCCAGATAACGAACACTCTCATTAGTGTGTGTTGTTTCAGATAATAAAACCTGTAATAAATATTTAATTTAAATGTTTTAGATTATATATTTTAATCTCAGTTACTTACGTATTTTATAAGAATATATAAAATCAACCTCAATTATAATCTCAGTTACTTACGTATTTGCGAAACCATGACGGAAATGTACAATCAACCTCTCTTTGAAGTCCCTCATCAGTAATATCGGGTGTCCTCATTTTGACTTTATCTCTAAATACACTATTAGAGAAAATAAGAATATATAAGTGTAGTCACTTACTTCATCAAATTCGAGATTATAACGAGTGCAAGTGTACTGACTTACTTCTCCAAATCTCTCACTTCTTGTATGTCACAGTTTAACAAGACATATCGGTGAGCGGCATCATACTCGTCGTCAGTCAACCACCATTTTTTACTAGTCCCAACAGGCTTGTCCCTTACATTGAATATACCTCCATCCTCAACGTCCTCGTCATTCCTTTGAGGTCTATTTCGATTTGTCTTAACATGAGTATCGAAATAAATAGAGCAGAAGTTTGACACCTCTTCGATAAGATATGCTTCGCATATCGAAGCCTCTATATGAGCCTTGTTGCCAACTTTCTTCTTTAGATGGTGTAGGTATCTAGCGAGACAAATTCTTGAGAATTAAGAATGAATTTTAAAACCCACTGAAATTCAACTTAATTATATCGATTTTTATGTACCTTTCAAATGGGTACATCCATCGATAATGAACAGATGTACCGACACGGACTTCGTATGCTAGATGAATCG
>JANAVB010013264.1:0-50908 GCA_029216955.1 Iris pallida
GACGAGGATCCAAAGGACACACAAAAATGAGAGGTTATAATTTTTTTTGCCGCCTACTATTTTTCTTTCCCGCTCAGACTTTTTTGGGACGAAAAAAATTCACAGTCTAAAATAACGTAGTCAATTTTCCAAGTTGTTCAAAATAATATATATCTTTTATTACAAAGTATGTGACCGTGCCAAATATTAATCTTTTAGGACTCTTCAAAGTAACGTATCTAATAGCGTCGTCCCAAAAGATATCTCTTTTGTAGTGCTAGTTTTTTTCTCATTCCCAATTTCGATGGCAGGTTCCTCACAAACAATGTACAATCTCTAATACCTTATTCATCACAAAGAATGCATGGAAATAAACCGTAAAATGTATATTTCACTCCAATATCATGATGGAAATAAATCCTAACATATATTTTTTTTTTCATTTCTCAAGTTCTACTCTAGGACTGCCATGAATTATAGCAGTCATGCTGTACAACAAGTTTATTTTATGACTGCCACAATTCCTGGCAGTCCTCAATACGTTTAGGACTGCCAGAAATTGTGGCAGTCCTGATATGGACTTGTTGTACAAAAGTCTATTTTAGGATTGTCACAATTTCTGGCAGTCCTTAATACTTCTAGGATTGCCAGGAATTGTGGCAGTCCTGAAATGGACAGATTTATATATAAGATAAATTAAAAATTAAAAATTGGAAGATTTTTCTATAAGATATATTTAGAATTGACAGATTTATCCATGAATATTTATTAATGAAGAAAATTGAGAGAATTATCTATAAGATAGATTTAAAATTAAGAGATTTATCTCTAAAATATGTTTATTTTAAAATGAACAAAATTGAGAGGATTATCTCTAAAATATATTTATACCTAAAATGATTTTTTTTTACGGTCAGGACTGCCAAAATTTCTGACAGTCCTATCAACTACCAGGACTACCAGAAAATTGTGACAATTTTAAAGTCGACTTCGTCGATCTTAGGACTGTCAAAATAGGATTTTGTCGGCCGAGGAGTTATCGAGACTGCTTCACAAAGAATGTCGTGTTCACCCACCAAAGGGTTTGTACTTTGTTTGTTCATACACCAATATTAGAGTTTGTACATTATTTGTGAGAAGCCTTTAGGTGCCATCGAAATTGAGAATGAGCAGAAAACATGATTTTGATGGAGATGATGAGGATGAAAATGGTGGAGAAGAAGATGAGAAGAAAAAACCCATTGTTCTTGTTGTTGTTGTTGTTCTTTTTTTTCTTTTTCTTTTTTGGATGTGTCGAGGAAGGAGAAAAGAGGAAAAAAGAAGAAAAAAATGACTTATATACCTAGAGTAGGACTAGTCCTTACTAATTTTTTTAAGGGCTAATTAGAGTTTAGACCCTGGATTTTATTCCAGCTTAGGGTTTATGCCCTAACATGTCCAATTAGAAAGTTTAGGCCCCGAATTTTATTTATTTTTTCAATCTTTCCCATTATGCCCTCCATTTTATATTTTAAAAAGAGTTATTCGTATTTTCTCCCCAATTGCTAATCATATATCTACTTTTTCTAATTTTTATTTTAATTAGTATTACCCACAATCTTTCGGATAAAGTGCAAATAAATTCTTCTTAGATTTGAGTTTTTGCATTTAAAGACCTTTGTTTAAAAAAAAATCTCACATTTTTATCTTTGCTCAGTTTGCACCATTGTCGTTAGAAATGACCGTTAATGACTTTTAAAAAAAATAAAAATCGCATATACCAAAAATGTCCTCCATTTCCTACCAGTGGTGGCCAGCCCTCTCCCATCTGCCGGTCGGTCCCTGACCCGCCGCCCCCTCCTTCCTTCGCCCGCCGGCCCCCCTCGATCGCCTCTCCTCCCTCCGCTGGCCGGCCCCCTCGACCCCCCCTACTCTCTCCGCTGGTCGGCCATGCTCGACCCGTCCCCTCCTCCCTCCGCTGGCCGGCCACCCTCCCCTCTCCTCTGGTCGGCCCCGCTTGACCCGCCCCCACCACCGGAGAGAGAGGGGGGAGAGAGGGGGGAGGGGTAAAATCATATTTTTTAGACGTATTTTAACGACTATTAACGGCAGGGTGCAAACTGAAAAAAAATGAAAGTGTGAGGATTTTTTTAATTGTTTGCACTTTATCCGAAGGATTGTGGGTAACACTAATTAAAATTAAAATTTTGGGGGGGAGGGAAATGGAGATATGATTAGCAATTGGGAGAGTAAATATAAATAACTCTAAAAATATATTCTCATGCATTGGAAGGAATGGTATAATGGGAAAAATAGAAATATTCAGAGTCAAAATTTTCCAATTGAACATGTTAGAACTTAAACTCGAAGTTGATATAAAATCCAGGATCTAAACATTACTTAGTTTTTTTTTTTTTAATGACAAACTTGCAAATAAACAAAAGTTAGATTTGGACTAGCTTGATCCATTTTTGTTGTAGCCATCTCTAAACCAAGGTGACAATCCACCTAAACCCCTAGCCCACTCCCTCTCTGCATCGGGTCAATCGGCGGCTCCAATGGCGCAGAAAAAAGGCGGCGGCGGCCGCGCCAACTCCGACGACCCCGACGAACTCGCCCGCACCACTCTCCAGGCCGTCCTCCTCGCGGACAGCTTCGCCCAGAAGTTCCGTCCCATCACCCTTGAGCGCCCAAAAGTACGTCTTACCAAACCCTAACCCTAGAAAACCCCTAAATCCCTGAACCCTAATCTCCAATTTCCCAGGTGCTCCTCCCGCTGGTGAACGTCCCCATGATCGAGTACTCGCTGGCGTGGCTCGAGTCGGTCGGGGTCGAGGAGGTCTTCGTCTTCTGCTGCGCCCACTCGGAGCAGGTGAAGGAGTTCCTGCACAAGTCGCAATGGACGAAGCAGCCTTCCACGTTCAAGGTCGTCACGATCGAGTCGCACGACGCCATCAGCGCCGGCGACGCCCTCCGCACCATCTACGGCCACGCCGTGGTAAGAAACTCGACTCGCGCGTTTTGGATTTCAATTGTATGGATTGAATTACTTAGCAAACTGAATTCCTACTTTCGCATGCAAAATATGTGGATATAACTAATCTATGAGCTTCGAATGCGAGAATAGATTCCAATTTCACGGACAATAGCAGTTTTCAATTTTGATCATATTAGAAGGTACGCATTTTCAATTTGAAGGAGACGTCAATGGTATTATGAGCTAAAATCCTACTGTAGCTCCCTACAGCACGAGCTTAACGAGCTTAAACTGCATAGCGCAAAAGGTAGGTCACTTCTTGGTTGCATGACCGTAAACTACACAGGAAAACGGTAGGTCTTGGTATCCCCCAACTGGCTGCCTAGGTTTTTATGTCACGACTCTTTCATGCTTATAACTACCTTGGTCCTTGGCTAGGAATTAGGGACTAACATAAAAGGGTTTACGTCAGGTCCACAACCGGGTCATAACGACTTTGTCATATCTTCAGTGGAGCTTCCATATGCTCCACAGCCGAACCCAATCCGTTGGGAGAAGGCTTGAATGACGACGATCGTTGTGCGATGATACCCACTGGTCCCGTCCTATTCTCTCTGTGTTTGATATATTCTTTCAATGTCGGGCTTGTGAGATACCAAAATGAAAGGGAAAATCCTTACAAAAAGGGTTTTTTATAAGATACCAAAACGAGGAGGGGAAATCCTTACAAAGAGAGGGCGAGTTCTATAAAACGGGAGAGGTTGGGGAAGCCTCTGAAACTACACAAGAGAGGAAAAATTGATGTTAAACCACTGCCATTTAGAGTTTCGGGAGGAAGATCCAGTATACCACCATCACTTGCTCAAAGAAAAAGTTGATATAGGAAGATTTGGTTTATTTTTTAAGATATCAATGCAAGTCATGCCCATTTTTTTGTTATTCCATCTAAATTTTTGTTTTGATTTTTATTTTCATATACAAAGACGGTCACAATGGTGATATGGCTTTGTGCACTAGGCTTGGCTACATTACTTCCTTAGAATCAGGACACAAATTCTTTGTGTATAGGAACATTTGAGCCAGTTTAACGAAGCAGGTAGGAAGCAAGTCCGGTAATTTTGAGAATGGCTCCGCATAACACCAATTTCCCTAGATAACTTGTTGGAAACAGTCAAGCTAATGATTGGACGTATTATTTAGTGCAATTCTAATATCAGGTTCAAGTTAAAGAAAATAGTATGATCTCTTGATAAACTTTGACCATTCTTTAAGTTGGACTATTGAGCACAATCAAATTTAGAATTGACGTCACAAGTTCCGCAGATTAAGTCTATTTACAAAGAAACCGTTCGAGATAAAAGTGCATACTCTAGTGATCATCAAAGCCACTTATTGATGCTGTAAAGGAAGAGAACATCCTTCAAACTGATAAAGATATATCCCTGACCATGAAACAAGAAAAGAGGTAGAAAGACCAAAATCCGAGGTGTTAAGTGTTATATTAGAGTGATTAGTTATTGGGCTTTAGTCCCACATTGCTTAGAGTAATAGGAGAGGAGGCTAGCCTCTCCTATATATATGTAGTCTCTCTTCAATAAAGAGATCATTTATTCTATTCCATTATACATGGTATCAGAGCCGTAGAAGGAAGAAAAAAAAATTCCACAACAAAAATTCCCCCCCTGTTGTCCAGCGCCTCCCCCCCGATCCCGCCCCCCCCGCCTGGATCTGCTGTGCAGACCCCCGGTTCCCTCCCCCTTCCCGGATCTGCTGTGCAGACATCCGGCTCCCCCACACTCCGGATCTGCACGCCCCGATCCGAAAAAATCGCTCGTCCTCGCTAGATTTTACCCGAATCATCGTCCTCGCTGGGGCGTGATGCCGCACGAGCCTGGAGTTACGCTCGTGCAAGGCAAGATAACGATTCACATAGTGTTTATCTCAATTTGATAACATAAGCAGCGGAAGGGAAACAAGGTATAACACAAGAATCTCTTTTATTCATAATGAACTGAAGGTTACAAGGCTCTGAATAGCCCAACATATATGCCAGTTGGCTACAACGCTCATGATCTCTCTAGCTCACAAAGGATTTCATTGTTCCATACATTATGCCCCTTTATAGCCACCAAGTAGTCTTCGGCCGAACATCTCCATGTCGCAAGTCCGAACGCCTATGCGGTGCTTTTCTCGAACGCCAAGGACTCCATGCCTCGGCACGTCCAAGCCAAGCTCCGCCCCCGCGCCGATCATAACCTGAGCCTGCACATAAACTAGTGGGGGATTAGTGATTTCGTCCTCGCTTCGCACTGATCAAGACCCGCTCGCACCCAAACCAAACACTTAATCATTTAGTGAAACATGCATCTTAATTGGTGATCTTTCTATTTAGTCTTAGGATCAGTTTCATAGCAATACTTAAACATAGCACATTATCATAAATGTGTCCCATACCGTGTCCCTGCGGCAGATACAGTTAGACATAATATAATCATAAACATAGTGATCGTGTTCATCTCCGTCCCATATTCCCTAGCATGCAACGGTTAGCACTTAGCATAAGAACTCATAAAACTCACGCAACCAACCGATCATAAACTTAGACAATGCACAAGGGTCGCAGGCCCTGCGCCTGCACCCAACTCTCATCTCAGCCCACCGGTCCTATCTATATGAAGGTCACGGTGTTTCGCACCGTAATGGACTTGGCATCTCTTATGTGTAAGCCTACAATCGCTTCGATACGGGTTGCTAGCCCAGTATCCGAAGGATCCCAAACTTACGGATATCATAGCTTATCACAGCAGTGGACGGTCGCAATCCGTCCGAATGTTGTGCACCATAAATACCACACATAATTCCCTCCTAGGCCGAACGGTCCCGGTGTCCCGGCGAAACCGTCCGAAGGAAGCCGTACCCGTGCACGGGCAATCCGAGTCCATTGACCATGCAATACGCGCCATAGCAAACACACATAACATTTCAACCAAATCCTCCGTTCCATAAACATAGTCTCGATCCATAAACGGTTTCCCGTGCCATAAACATATTCGCGTCTCATAAACATAATCCACCATTCATATAGGGAGCTCCGTCGGCGTTATGCCCCAACACATTCATATTGATGCACGACGCCCAACGGCTTAGTCATCTCGTACTCATATTCAACGCGTACCATTCGTAAGTCATTCCCATAGCCTTATTCCGTTGTTACTTAGTCTTTTCGTAGCATAAGTGTCCGAGGACACGCTCAGCGCCGTATTCAATGTTCTACGCCTAGTGTTCAATGTTCTCGGAGCCGTGCACATGATGCACATCTCAATATCGTCTTTCAATGTTCTACCATCATTGCCCTACCGCGACCCGTACACTTATGTACGTCGCTTCAATTGTTCGATTGTTCAATGTTCTATCTTAGTGTTCAACGCATATTTAGACACTTACTCACCGAGCCACGCTCGCTAACTCGATAACATATTACGCATACCATAACATATTTTATTTGACGTGAAGGAATAGGGAGAGAGAGTCAAGAACCCGCCCACCTTAAGCCGATACGCCTTGCCGTCTCGCCGATTGAAGCGTCTCGCTTCCATAACTCGATCGCGTAGCTAACTCCCGGACTTGGCCATTCCTTTGAACTACTCGGTTGATTTGGCCTATCGCGCCCATACCACGATCCGTAATCCAGCATAAAGGCATAGCTGCACACCAGATCAACCAACATTAGCACTTGCTCAACGGAACTTATCCTTTGCATCGATTCGATTCATAGATTCCAACCGACTCAAAGCTTACCTTTGGCCAACGTAACTCTCGCATCGATTCGCATCGATACTTCATCGGGTCAACGCAACTCTTCGAGTCAACGACTCATCATAATGCACCGTGCGGAGCGGGGCATTACATAATATACCACTCAAAATCAGGTTCGTCCTCGAACCGAAACCAACACTTAATCCAAGTGCCTCGCTAGATCGTTTCACGATCTCGTACTACTATCGTTGAAATCATACAACTTAGTTTGGATCATACACATATTTTAGGCGTCCCACCAATATATGCATTTCAGCCAAGCTCAGTTGTAGGATATCGGGACAACTAACAAGCTCAACTTAAATCCTCAAGCATCCATCGGTCCGTACTCGACTTAGTCATATCTTAGCGCCTATTCCCAAAATACTCTTCGTATGCATCATCCCATAACATGCGATCATCTTCCAACATCTTGCACATAACTTAATTCAACCATAACTTCGATCTCGTAAGTTTCTCGCCGGCCACCTAACACTCGCATTGCATTGAGTCATTGCGCATTCGATCACAACAATTCTCTGCAACGCCTGTTCGCCCAACCGTTTGCCTATCTCTCACATAACTCAAGTCTTTCATCCAATCATTCATAACACTTGGCCTCTACGACATGGACTACGTCCACATGTCTCAAATTCTTTTGCCTACAATTCGTACTAAGTCTCGCACACAACTATCCCAACACGATCCACATTTTCGAACCATATACGTATCGCGTCTGGGGCTACCCCCGCTAAGTAACTTATCCAGACATCATGCTTAATCTCTCCCGACACAAGAGGTCAACTTGAGTCTACGATGCTCAAAGGCAACAATCTTTCCGACCCAAGGTCTCTTACGATACGCTCATCCCCGATTCTCGACCGAGTACGAATTCTTTACTCAGTTTCGAATCATTCCCGACTAGTTCGTTCCATAAAATAGATCGTGCGCTCAACACACATGGCCTAACCGTTACTCAAACCGATCTACAACACAACTCTTAGGGCCATTGTACTATCAGTCGCTCTCACGCATTGCAAAATTCTTGCAATCGCCTTACCGCATTGCTATGCTAAGCTCGTTCCTCGACATCTATTCGATCATCGACCAACCAAGTCTACTTACGTATCCATTCGATCGATCATAAACTTTCTAACCATATCGATCTAGTCGAAGGCTACTCGCTAACTTTTGAAACATGATACTCACTCGCTTAGACTTATCATCAACATGCACTACTTCATTCCTTATCCTTCTTACGCGACTTCTTTAGGGTCATCCTATGGGACTTCAACATTCACTTGATTTGGCGGTCAAGTCTTCTAGGGTCATCTGCGCCGAAACTACGCTCGATAATTGAAGATCATCAACGAGGGACGGTTACAACGAACCATGCTATATCCTATTGCGGAGCCAAATCAATTCCCGACAATTCCTATGGGACTTTACCCAATCCGACATACCAATCCATAATTTATCCACCCCCGCGCAACTGATGCACCGTTACTACTCGAATCACTCGTATACTACCGTCGACTATCCTTGCTAGTCGCATGACATCTACTCGCCTCAAATCCGAGTTTACCTATTCGTTATCATAGTCCGACACATTCCATACTGATCAAACCGTCCTCGAACGACTTTCGCGTCAAACCACAAGTCCATATCAAATTTTGCCACGCCTCGCAAGTTCGATCATCCCCACTGGATGAATCACCATACCAGTGCTCACGCGGAATGATCGTCCTAATTTGGCGTGACGCATGTGCGATGCTGGAGTTGCACTCGCATAAGACAAGAATGTCAACATAGTGGTTATCCACGAATCAATCCAGACACTTTCGATTTCATCCAAGCAACATCCATTCACTCTCAAATTCTCCGAAGCGTTCGTACCATTATCATCAAACTGCCATCAACTTAACTTGCATCTTATTCATCCAACAACAATGCTCAACATAATTTTCGTTCATTCGATCAGAGTATCCCCGAGTTATTGCATATCGTCTTTGATACGCCTCAATACCATCGTCGATATGCATAACTTGAACATCTTCCTTTCTCATAAGCTCAAACCCGTTGCAATCATTGCCATTATCCGAACTCGAATACGAATCAAGTCTTTGCACACATCAAGATTCATTTTATTGTACTTATCTGTCATCTTCACGACATAATTTCCAATTCACATATTCATTCTCATATCCCTAACTCGCACTTCCAATCGTGCTATCGACTCATCGCGCTAACCCAAATTCGTTCGCACGATTTCTCCGAACTTACTCGACACGTTCCCGAATAAGTCTTCGTACTAACTCAACATACATTCGACCGGGTCGACTATTTCCTCAACGTAACATTCATTCGCTATGGTCGACCTATCGTTCAACTTATACTTAACGAATCCTCGTCCGACGTATCATCCATAAGTATGACTTCACACATAATCGTTCGACTCAATTCACCGAAGCATACTTGCATCGACTTCTCTCAAATCATTCCCACTCGAGTCTCGGTACTACTTCGTCCGTTGAGGGCAACATATCGTAACAATACAATCGTCTCGACGTAACCTATCGCAAGTCACCAACCGGCTTAACATAGCTATCGTTAAGGGGTATTCCATATACCACTCAGAAATCGAGCCTATCGTTACCGATGCAATACTTCGTTATACTGATCGCATAAATGGTATTGCATATACCACTCGAAATCGAGTCATTACTCGACTTTACACTCCGTATAGGTCCGACATCTATCCCCCAATCAACTATCCCGTATGGCGATCCTTCCGATCCCAGCTCTAGCGTTAGCTCAAGTTTGGCACACATTCCATCTAACCGTACCATGGCGATCGTATCGATCACACTCGCAACATTCGCTTATTCAAAGCTCAACGCAACATTCGGCCAACATACATGTTTGCCTACTCAACTCGACTCGTTCAAATCGCATCCACGATCTTCCAATCTCGCTCGTTGCAACTCGTGCAATAATTTACTCTCGATACTTAAGGTCATTTCTCAATCTCGTGCAACATATCGCTATCCATCCGCATAGCCATACAACACGTATCATACCATACCGACTCGTTGCGCTGATGCAACGAACGATTCACGACTTGCTGCACTCCGTGCAACCAACAACACATAACCATTCGCGTAGCCACATAATACGCATCGTCTCACATATCGATCCGTTGCACTTCGTGCAACGAACAACACATATTCCCTCGCACTTTGTGCGACCGACAACACATAACTTCTCGCGTTTCGTGCGATCAACAATACGTATATCATTGCACTTCATGCAACCAACATCGCCATATTCGTTGCACTTCGTGCGACCAGCGACTCACAACTTTCTTGCACTTCGAAACCATAATCTCATAACCCGTTGCACTTCGTGCAACCAACACTCCATAACTCGTTGCACTTCGTGCAACCAACACTCTCCGATGGCACCCGGAGATAGCGTGATAGTCACGACATACTTGTGGCAGACGTACGCACTTAATATAAACTTATTGTATGGAACATCCAATGTAGCGTCGAGCAGATCCATGAGCCATGCGGTTGCGGAAACAACTTAGAGTCAACTGAATTCGATAGCGAAGCAACTGAGAGTCAAAGAGATTCACGCACGGTCCAAAGGATGGAACCGCTCTGATACCAACTTGTCACGCCCCGATCCGGAAAATCGCTCGTCCTCGCTAGATTTTACCCGAATCATCGTCCTCGCTGGGGCGTGATGCCGCACGAGCCTGGAGTTACGCTCGTGCAAGGCAAGATAACGATTCACATAGTGTTTATCTCAATTTGATAACATAAGCAGCGGAAGGGAAACAAGGTATAACACAAGAATCTCTTTTATTCATAATGAACTGAAGGTTACAAGGCTCTGAATAGCCCAACATATATGCCAGTTGTCTACAACGCTCATGATCTCTCTAGCTCACAAATGATTTCATTGTTCCATACATTATGTCCCTTTATAGCCACCAAGTAGTCTTCGGCCGAACATCTCCATGTCGTAAGTCCGAACGCCTATGCGGTGCTTTTCTCGAACGCCAAGGACTCCATGCCTCGGCACGTCCAAGCCAAGCTCCGCCCCCGCGTCGATCATAACCTGAGCCTGCACATAAACTAGTAGGGGATTAGTGCTTTCGTCCTCGCTTCGCACTGATCAAGACCCGCTCGCACCCAAACCAAACACTTAATCATTTAGTGAAACATGCATCTTAATTGATCTTTCTATTTAGCCTTAGGATCAGTTTCATAGCAATACTTAAACATAGCACATTATCATAAATGTGTCCCATACCGTGTCCCTGCGGCAGATACAGTTAGACATAATATAATCATAAACATAGTGATCGTGCTCATCTCCGTCCCATATTCCCTAGCCTGCAACGGTTAGCACTTAGCATAAGAACTCATAAAACTCACGCAACCAACCGATCATAAACTTAGACAATGCACAAGGGTCGCAGGCCCTGCGCCTGCACCCAACTCTCATCTCAGCCCACCGGCCCTATTTATATGAAGGTCACGGTGTTTCGCACCGTAATGGACTTGGCATCTCTTATGTGTAAGCCTACAATCGCTTCGATACGGGTTGCTAGCCCAGTATCCGAAGGATCCCAAACTTACGGATATCATAGCTTATCACAGCACTGGACGGTCGCAATCCGTCCGAATGTTGTGCACCATAAATACCACACATAATTTCCTCCTAGGCCGAACGGTCCCGGTGCCCCGGCAAAACCGTCCGAGGGAAGCCGTACCCGTGCACGGGCAATCCGAGTCCATTGACCATGCAATACGCGCCATAGCAAACACACATAACATTCCAACCAAATCCTCCGTTCCATAAACATAGTCTCGATCCATAAACGGTTTCCCGTGCCATAAACGGTTTCCCGTGCCATAAACATATTCGCGTCTCATAAACATAATCCACCATTCATATGGGGAGCTCCGTCGGCGTTATGTCCCAACACATCCATATTGATGCACGACGCCCAACGGCTTAGTCATCTCGTACCCATATTCAACGCGTACCATTCGTAAGTCATTCCCATAGCCTTGTTCCGTTGTTACTTAGTCTTTTCATAGCATAAGTGCCCGAGGACACGCTCAGCGCCGTATTCAATGTTCTACGCCTAGTGTTCAATGTTCTCGGAGCCGTGCACATGATGCACATCTCAATATCGTCTTTCAATGTTCTACCATCATTGCCCTACCGCGACCCGTACACTTGATGTACGTCGCTTCAATTGTTCGATTGTTCAATGTTCTATCTTAGTGTTCAACGCATATTTAGACACTTACTTGCCGAGCCACGCTCACTAACTCGATAACATATTACGCATACCATAACATATTTTATTTGACGTGAAGGAATAGGGAGAGAGAGTCAAGAACCCGTCCACCTTAAGCCGATACGCCTTGCCGTCTCGCCGATTGAAGCGTCTCGCTTCCATAACTCGATCGTATAGCTAACTCCCGGACTTAGCCATTCCTTTGAACTACTCGGTTGATTTGGCCTATCGCTCCCATACCACGATCCGTAATCCAGCATAAAGGCATAGCCTGCACACCAGATCAACCAACATTAGCACTTGCTCAACGGAACTTATCCTTTGCATCGATTCGATT
The DNA here is from genome assembly GCA_029216955.1 of Iris pallida. Lineage (NCBI taxonomy): Eukaryota > Viridiplantae > Streptophyta > Magnoliopsida > Asparagales > Iridaceae > Iris > Iris pallida. Next base: position 12,391 of record JANAVB010013264.1, read on the forward strand.
CATAGATTCCAACCGACTCAAAGCTTACCTTTGGCCAACGTAACTCTCGCATCGATTCGCATCGATACTTCATCGGGTCAACGCAACTCTTCGAGTCAACGACTCATCATAATGCACCGTGCGGAGCGGGGTATTACAGCAGACACCCGGCTCCCCCACACCCCGGATCTGCTGTGCAGACACCCGGACCCCCCCCCCCCCCCCACGTCCCGGATCTGCTGTGCAGACACCCGGACCACCCACGATGGCTCAAAACCGTAACATTTTTCATCAGCCACCACATACCCTCCGAATCCTAGTTTAAAAAAAATATATATATAAAAAAATAAAAAAAATAAAAAAAAGAAAAAAAAGAAAAAAAAGAAAAAAAAAAGAAAAAGAAAAAATCAGTAGTCAAATGCTTTATTCCTAGATTAAGCCGTTTGGAATTAACAAATGCTTTTCCTACCCTGATCTTCACATCCAAATCTAAATGATCGTGTTTTCTTATGTGTCCTGACGTGTTCACTTTATATGTGCGCGCCGGTGTTGACCACGTTTATAGCACATTCGTAAAGTTGGTGTGAGTTTTGGGGTTGGAAAGAACTCGCGACGGTTGCTTCCATTTCAGGATGACAGATTCGAAGGCAGATGATGGTAACGGTGTCAGCAACACGACGAGCACTGGCACAACGATCTCTTCGACTCGACTTGTCGACCGTCGATTGGACGGTCCAGATGGTTACTCAACATGGCGGAAGAAAGTTGAGAAAACACTTCGTGGGATGCGGCTATCTAAACATTTGACTGACAACCCTCCGGCAACGACTGATCCCACATTTGAACAGTGGGAGACGGATGATAGTCGACTGTTTACACAGTTGATGAACTCCATGGAACCGTCCGTCGAGGACATGGTTCAAAACACGGACACGGTCAAGGAGCTATGGGAGGTCCTAGCAACGGCGTTTGATGGAAAATGCGACTTGTCTCGCATATACGACTCGGTTGTTGGCGTTTACCGAGCAACTCAAGGAGACAAGTCTCATAAGGACCACTTCCGATCCTTCAAGGCTATGGTGGATGAAATTGATCGTGTTCTTCCTCTGACGTCGGATATCAGTGAAGCTCGGGCTCAACGCGAGCAGCTTTATGTTATGGCATATCTTGCATCTCTCCGTCCTGATGCGGACTCGGCTCGATCCCAGATCATTGCTGGATCTGATGTTCCATCTTTGATGGAGGCCCACTTCCGTGTTCTTCGGGCCGCAAAGGTGGTTGAGACCACTCCGGGAGATGCTCCTGCTGATCGATCTGCCCTTGGTAGCGCTGCTCGTCCTGGCGTTCATGGTGGACGACGAGGTGGTCGGACTTATGGTCGCGATGGCGGACGCGACAATGGTGGTCGTGATGGGGGACGACTACGAACATGCTTCCACTGTGGCCAACATGGACATTTCCAGTGGCAGTGTCCTAGAGCTCCTGTTGCCAATATTACTTCGGATGCTACTGATAATAGCGTTCGTTCGGTTCAGATGAGCGACGATTCTTACGCAGAATTTCTTGAGTTCCAGGCTCAACGTCGTGGTGAAGCATCAACATCTGGTTCCACAGCCGGATATTCCGCAGCATGCATAGTTAAACCCAAGTAGTGGGTAATTGACTCTGGTGCATCCTCACACATGACTGGTGATGCAGGTATGATACATGATTATGTACCTGTTCGTCGTGCTTCTGGCATTACTGTTGCCAATGGCGGTTCTATGGCAGTCCGCGGCCGTGGAAGTGCCACTCTTTCTCCTGGACTGTCACTTACCTCTGTTCTACTTACTCCTGGGAACCCGTTCAATTTACTTTCTATCAGTCAACTTACTCGTGAACTTCATTGCTCGGTAACCTTTTTTCATGATAATTGTGTTTTTTAGGACCTGACAACTGGAAAGACTATTGGTAAGGGCATGTGGCTGAAGGCTTGTACCTGTTTGACGCAACTCCTTCTGTTGTGTGTGCAAGCATGAAACTTGATCCGGTCGAGTTACATTGTTGGTTAGGTCATCCGTCGTCTCCAGTTCTCCAGAAAATGTACCTATCTTTAGCTATTCCCTCTTCTTTTCATTGCGAGCCATGTAGTTTAGCTAAGCATCATCGAGTTTCTTATCCGGTGAGTCCAAATAATCTTGCAACCGCTCCTTTTGAGTTGGTGCATTCTGATATATGGGGACCTTGTCCGACCGAATCTGTAATGGATTTTAAGTACTTTGTCACGTTTATCGATGATTACTCACGTGTCACTTTATTTATTTAATGAAAAGTCGCGCTGAATTATTTAACATCTGGTGTAACTTTCATGCCGAGATAACTACACAATTTGGTCTTCCAATCAAAACCTTTCGGAGTGACAATGGTCGTGAGTATTTATCTCGTGATCTTGATAAACATCTGGCCAGCAACGGCATCATCCACCAAATCTCTTGTGCGTACACACCACAACAGAATGGTGTAGCCGAACGCAAGAATCATCATTTATTGGAAACAACACGTGCTCTTATGTTTCAAGCACGTACTCCCAAGAGATTTTGGTCGAATGCGGTCCTTATAACTTGTTATCTTATTAATCGCATGCCGTCGCCAGTTCTCAATGGTAGCACTCCCTTCTCTAGGCTCTTTCCTGGAAGAGAGCCGTTTCCTCTGCCTTCCCGCATCTTTGGTTGCTTATGCTATGTTCGGGATACCCGACCAACCCTTTCTAAATTAGATCCTAAGGCTATACAATGTATTTTTCTTGGGTATCCTAAAGATCAGAAAGGGTATCGGTGTTTCTCTCCTGTCTTAAAGCGATATTTTTTCACTCGGGATGTTACCTTTGTCGAAACAAAATTTCCTCCGTTCCCCCAATCAACAGGTCCGGCTCCCCTGATCTATCCCGAAGAAGATTTTTTGTTGTTTCCTCCTCAAACACAACAACCCCCCGTACGGGTGCCCTCCCTTACCGAGCCAGTCTCCCAGGATGATGGTCCACATACACCGATTCAGCCATTAACGACATCAACCACAGAATCTTCCTCCTCTGGTTCCACCAGCAGCTCCGGCTCCAGTGAGTTGCCTCCATATGTCCCTCCAGCAGCTCCACCAATTCCGCCAGCAGCTCCGGCGATTCCGCCTCCAGAACGTCCTCGTCGTGCATGTCGAGATCATCCCTTGTATGTTAACAACTACAAAGGACTTACCAGTCACACTCAGTCTCTGGTAGCTACTATTGATGGGATTCAGATCCCCAAGACCGCTGAGGAGGGTCTTCGACATCCTGGTTGGCGTGCTGCTATGCACGAGGAGTTGAAGGCTCTCCAGGAGAATCATACCTGGGACTTAGTCGATCTACCTCATGGTAAACAGGCAGTCGGCTGCAAATGGGTGTTCACGATTAAGGTGAAATCGGATGGCACTCTTGACCGATTGAAAGCTCGTCTGGTGGCCAAATGTTACTCTCAAACCTATGGTGAGGATTACTTCGAGACTTTTTCTCCTGTGGCCAAAATGACGTTCGTTCGTGTCCTCATGGCCTTGGCCATTCACTATGACTGGCCTTTACTTCAACTCGATATAAAGAATGCTTTCCTCCACGGGGATCTTGATGAAGAAGTATATGTGATGCAACCTCCCAGGTTCGTTGCAAGGAAGGGTAAGATGTGTCGTCTAAGGAAGGCCCTCTATGGCCTGAAACAATCACCTCGTACATGGTTTGGTAGATTTACACAGGTGGTTACTCAATTTGGAATGTGTCAGCCGAAGAAGGACTATTCAATCTTCTATCGACACACATCTGCTGGAAGAATACTTCTTGGTGTCTACGTTGATGATATTGTAATCACGGGAGATGACAGCCAGGGTATTGCAAGTCTCAAGAAGTTTATTGGAGAACAATTTCAAACCAAGGATATGGGATCCTTGAACTATTTCGTGGGCATTGAAGTCACACGGGGTAAGCGGAATATTGTAATGTCTCAAAAAAAATATGCACTGGATATACTAAACGATGCAGGCATGATGCAAGCAAAGGGAGCAAACTCACATATAGATCCAGGGGCAAAATTACTTCCAGACGAAGGGGTCCTGATGACCAATCCAGATCAGTATCGTTGAGTGGTTGGAAAACTCAACTACTTGGCAGTCATGATGCGTCCGGATATTTCTTTTGCAGTAAGCGTCGCAAGTAGATTCATGGCTTCTCCAAGAGTTCCACACCGGCAGGCAGTTCTCAGAATTTTGTGTTATCTAGTAAAGAATCCAGGAAAAGGAATTCGAATGGAGAATAATGGACACACTCGCATTGAGTGTTTTACTGATGCTGACTGGGGGGCAAGTTTGACAGATAGACGGTCTACATCTGGCTACTCAGTATTTGTTGGCGGAAATCTAGTATCATGGAAAAGCAAGAAACAAAGTGTGATAGCACGCTCAAGCTCGGAAGCAGAATATCGAGCTATTGCTCATGGCACGTCAGAGATATTATATATGAAGCATCTCCTACAAGAACTGGGAGAAGACGCAGGATCTCAAGTGGCAGACCTATGGTGTGATAACCAATCTGCTATTAACATTGCCACCAATCAAGTATTTTATGAACGGACGAAGCATATTGAAATTGACATTCATTTTGTTCGTGATGAATATACAAAAGGAGTGATAAAGTTTCAACATGTGCGGACTGGCGACCAGATAGCTGATATCTTCACAAAGCCTCTTCTGGGTCCCCGGGTTCAATTTTTATGTAACAAGCTGGACATGATTGACATCTATGCTCCAGTTTGAGGGAGGGTGTTAAGTGTTATATTAGAGTTATTAGTTATTGGGCTTTAGTCCCACATTGCTTAGAGTAATAGGAGAGGAGGCTAGCCTCTCCTATATATATGTAGTCTCTCTTCAATAAAGAGATCATCTATTCATTCCATTCTACACGAGGAATAGCCTGTTCTTCAAGGAAAAATAATCCAATGCAGATTCATGCAACATGAGTTCTGAAGCCCATGTGTCGAAAGAAAAGATGGTCAACAATGATTCAGTTCGGAATAGGGGTGAGCGTCGGTATAATCGGTCGGTATTTGGTCGATTTTTTCGGTATTTTTTAAAATCGGTATTTGAAAAATCAATACTAATATCGTACCATTTAGAATCGATTTTTTCGGTTTCGGTTAAATCGGTATTCGGTCGGTTTTTGTTCGGTATCAGTATTTTACCAATTAATATTTGATCAATTAACACACTTAATATTGTAGAACCTCTTAACCTATAATATATATTTTTTACTTTTTTTGAAGCATTAATTTTAAAGCCAAGCCTCTACAAACTAAACAATTAATCAAAATTATTAGAACAATATGTAACAAGTCGCAAACACCTAAAAATGAGCTTAAAATATCAAACGCGGTCACTAAGTTTAATCTTTAGTATAAGTTTAAGTAACCAAAATTCACTTCAAAATTCTATGAGAACAAAAAAAAAAACATAAGCTCAAAAGATCAAAAACTCAATTCTTAGCAATCTTAACATAAATTCAAGTCCACTAAAATCCATTCCAAGTTCTAGGAAACCAACCAAAACAAAGATAAAAATGAAAATGAGTAGTGTAAAATTAATCATGAACAACATTAAAAAAATGTGTGTGTGTGTGTATATGTGTGTGTGTGTGTGCGTGAATCGATTCGGTTCGGTATTTTCGGTATGGTATTACACTCAAACCGATACCATTACCATTATATCGTAATTTAGTCGGTTTCGACAATTCGGTATCGGTACATAATTTCGGTTCGGTTTTTCGGAATATTTTTAATCGGTATTCGGTCGGTTTTTCGGTATCGGTCGGTATTTGCTCACCCCTAGTTCGGAACCCATTTATCTAGATACTCATCTGAACGTTAACATGATAATTCAACCGAAGAGCTGACCAAAGAGCTGTTCAGTACTAGAAGTTGAGTATTTATTGATCTTACCCATTTGGTCCATGGCAGGTTTGTGATCTAGTCCCATGGTTTTATGGCTCTTATCTGTATTACTAGTTCCTGTTTTTCGAATTCCTCGGGGATTTCAACCAAAGATGCCAATATTTTTTGTGTGTGTGTTCTATAGAATGTTGAAACCATGTAGGAGCAGTGGATGACAAACTTGGAACGGTAGATATTTAGAACAGAGGAAAGATAAACTATTTGTGTTTTTCATGTCAAAGCATCCAAAGGTATTCTTATATTTTTTGTACTATATTTTTGAGTCATCTGAGTGATTGTTGTACATGATAAGTGGTTAGCAAAGGTATGTTCTGAAAACTATAGGTTAAGAGATTTCTAGATTTCCTTTTGGGTTCCAGTGTTTCATTAGTAACTCTTCCTCTAGATGTTTCAATCATATAACCTCCAGTTTCTCAGCTGAAGCATCTAGATTATAGTCCCCTTATATTACATATTGTCATCTAGTCCGTTGTTCACATGATGATAAAATGAGCTTTGATTCTTCACCACAGAAGTAAGCAATGGTTTAGTACCATAGTTAGCTAATCGTATCGTAGATTTAATTGTGAAAATAGCCATTCTATATATGTGGGGTAAGGCTATGCACAAATGTTGATCCTCCCCATACCATAAGCAAGAGACTCGGGCCACTGGAACACTTTTATAGATTTAATCCTATCGCTTCACATATTTAAGTTGTTTGGCAATTTACTTTTGTATAGGGATTATTTAACATTAGAGCATTATCAAGATTGCTTCACATTTCTCTAATAAAAGATACATTTTTGCATTTTGTATTACTTTATGGTTGTCTTCTTCCACTTTGGATGCTGTACTTTGTGATTAAAATGGATGCTTTACTTCGTTTTTTTTTTGATTAAAAGTTGCTTTACTCTCTCGTCTAGTAAGTTTCATGTGTTCTTGATAATATGTAAATGTTATCAGAAAAGACATTTCTAGTGATGATGCTATTTTCAACATTTTTCCTTGAAGATACGTGGAGACTTCATTCTCATAAGTGGTGACACAGTCAGCAACATGAGCTTGAAACAAGCCCTTCATGAACACAAGGAAAGAAGGAAAAAAGATCCACTTGCTGTGATGACTATGGTCATCAAACACTCTAAGCCTTCATCAGTAACACATCAAACTCGACTTGGTAATGATGAAATTGTAATGGCAATTGATCCCGAGACCAAAGAACTTCTGTACTATGAGGATAAGACAGATCATTCGCACCAGTTTATCTCTCTTGATAAGATGTCGTTAGTTGATAACCCTTCTCTTTGTTTGCACAATGATAAACAGGTTCTTACTCTAATTTCAAGTTCTTAATTTCAATTGTGCATTGCTTTTGATTTTGTTTTATTCGGAACTTTTCTAGTTGCATGCAATAACTGATTATGATGATTATTACAAAAGAATTGCAAACAGTATAGAATAATATAGAATGCGTATTGACCATTTCCATTCAGTATTTTCTGAAACATAATTTGATATCTGAAAGTCTGTAATTGAAAGGTCTGCAATTGAACTATGTATTTCATATTTTGAACCCCTTTATATATTGAATTGTTCGCTACATTTGCAGTTGAAGTTTTTGTTTTCATTAGTTCATATATGATTCTTTTTTCTTTCAACCTGTGAAACGTCACGTGGTTCTGAAGATTTTATTAAGTTTGAAGTTCATATACAAAAGTAGTGTAGTACATACTCTAAGTTCAAGCTTCTTGGATTTCATTTATGCTCTCTTACCATAGTGGGAAGTTTGGCTTCCAGGAATAATTCAGCAAGGTTTAGAAGTTTTGGAAAATTCAGCAACACTTCGGAAAGATAAAAATTTCAATAAGTTCGATAAGGTAGCTACATTATACAAAATGATATATAAAAAGAATCTTAACAAAACATTTGTAATCGTTATAAGTATGAAAAGTGCTCACTATGTTACTAGAAAATTGCTAAAGGTCTGGAAAAAGAAATGCTAGGGAAGACTTTGGATACACGAAACTAACCTCGGCTTTGTTAGCGTAAAAATAAAAACGTATAAGGAAATTTATTGACAAAATTGCACTGAGGTGTTAATTTTAAGACGCTGGATTTTCAAAAACTCACGACGTAGGGTTTGCTATTTGAAGAATCACCTAAATGAAATTAAAATCATCCACAACGAATTATCGGAAAGTTTGTTCTTGTTGTTGAGGGATGTTCTTAGCTATGAAAAGGTGTGCACTATCGTCGTTGGGTGGAGCGCATTCGCTGTTGTGGGTGGGAGAGCATTCGCCGTTGTCTTATAACGTGAGTTGCCATTGGTGCAATTGTCATCTTAGTTGCACCTCATGCGGGGTCCGTGACTGGCAGTACGGAAGCAGTTGTTGGTTTTGTCTTGTCACCGGTGGCGCTTAAGTGGATTTGCCGTAGGCGAGCAATAAGGTTGGCGAGGGATCAGTTTTTCCTTTGTGAGCATGGACGGTTAGAAGTAATGAACATGGAATCTACAAATCTACGAGGTAGGCTATGGGTATATATACAAGTAAAATTGGTAGTGACATTCTCCTACTCGATGTGGGACTAGTAGGTCTAGATCTAACACCCAGGGGGATCCAGAAACATACACTGGGATGGGCTAGGTGTGGACCAACTCCTACAAAAATAAATAAAAAAGCAGTGTTGTAAAAATCCCTCTAGGCGGCCGACTAGTCCCCGACTAGTCGCTAGTCGGCCGCCGCCGACTCGACTAGGGGCTAGTCCCCGACTGGTCACTTGTCGGCCACCGTCGACTCGATTAGGGGCTGGTCCATCCAAAAATTAGCTAAATTGGTACTAGTCTGGGCTGCCGTCGACTTTGTCAAGGTAGCCGTCGTCGACTTTTTACTTTGTTGCTGCCTTTTTCTATTTTTGAAAAAGTGACTAGCCTACTCTTTTTTTATTTTTACTTTTGCTTTGTTATCTCTTTGCTACTGTTGTTGTGGCTCTTTTTTTAATTTTTGCTTGTTACTTTTTTTGCTTTTGTTTGCTACTGCGGCTGTAACTCTCCGTGCAAATAGTAAGTTGTTAACATATTATTTAAATATTTATCGAAATAGAAATTTATGCAAAATAATGAATAAGAAAATGCACTGTAGTCTGCGATAATTAAAAGTTCAACAATTAACATATTATTTTTTAAAATATTTTTATAACATTATATATATATATATATATATATATATATATATATATATATATATATATATATATATATCATTAAAAATTCTAAACCGACTAATCCGACTAGTCCCCGAGTAGTCCGATTAATCCGTAGTCCCCACGAACCGACTAGCGGCCGACTAGCGATTTTTACAACCTTGTAAAAAAGCTATATGATTTTTTTTTGTTTTCGGGTGGGCTGGAGCCCACCCATGCCTTACCTGGATCCGCCCCTGCTAACACCCCCAAGCTCTATGGGTCATCAAGAGTTTGATAGGGAAAAAGAAAAAAAACAATGAACAAGAAACAACAATCAACATATACTACAAACACCGCCTCAAACTCAAGGTGGGTTGTACCAACGAGAGTTTTCCAAGAAGAAATGAATATCTTGAACACTAGGAGCCTTTGTGAAGTGTCTTCAATCTACATCCGGAGAGTAACTTATGGTAGCGACACTATCCCAAGAGATATTGCTGAGGTACACAGTGACAATCAACCTCAACGTGTTTCGTCCTCTTGTGAGACACACGGTTGCGGGCAATCCGAATAGAACTAGTATTGTCACAATGTAAAGAAGTAAAGTAGAAAATATAAGACCCATGTCAGCAACAAGCCAATGGAGCCATGTGATATCAAAAGTAATAACTTTAACACGATACTCGGCCTCAACATTGGATCTGAAAATATCCTGTTTCTTTGATTTTCTGAAGTTAAAGTCTCAACAAAAAACAGAAAATATAGTAGTAGACCGATGATTAGTAACATCACAAGCCCAAGCGGTATCTCAATAGGCACATAGGTCCAAAGACGAAGTAGTAGGAAATAGTAATGATCTGGTACTGATATCCCTTAAGTAGCGAAGAATTCCTAAAAGAGCAGCCAATATAGTCATATGCGTAGTAGGAGGGGCTGAGACAAAATGACCTAAGAGATGCTTGACATTGTTGACAACATAAGAGATAAGAGATGTTTGGACGACTCATAGTAACATAAACTGGACTGCAAACCAACTGTTGGTATGAGAAATCAGGAAGGCTCTCACCATCGTTAGAACACAACTTAAGGTTCAACTCAATTATCATTAGGACACTTGAGATTCAACTCACAAGGCATTGAAGTACAAGTATCATTAAGCTCTATCAAGAATATCACCAATAAACTTCTGCTGAGAGAGAAGATAGCTCGTGCATAACGGTCAACCTCTAAAACAAGAAAATAGCACAGAGGACCAAGATCCTTCATCTCCAGTGCTGCTTAACTTGCATAATGTGCAGAGAGTCATCGCCAGTGGCAATCATATCATCATATAGCTGAAGTAATATTCCGGAGAGATGGGTAAATACAACTTGACTATATGAACTAGTGGAAAATCTGGCAGCATGAATAGCTACAGTTAATTTGGAAAGCTTTGCTCGGGGTGCTTGCTTAAGGCTATACAAAGCCTTGTGATGATGATAAACCTGACCAGGAGAATGAGGCCAACTATGAATTGAAGCAACAACCAAAAGAGTAAGAACAATAGTCATCTTTGCAACAAGTGAACATGTCTCGTCATAATCTATATTATGCTGCTAAAGAAATCCACGACTGAGCCTTTGTACCTATCAATGGAACCATCAATTGAAGTCTTTGATCCAGTACCCCAACTTGCAGTTGTTTGGATGCTTGCCAGTGGGTAAGGATACAAAGTCCCAAGTATGAGTATGAACCAAGGCTCGTAACTCCTCTAACATAGTTGTCTGCTGCTCAGGTATAGTAACAACTTTCTGATAGGACTGAGACTACCAATGACTAGATATAGCAGCAAGCAAGGAATGAAGTACAAGGGTCATGCTATCGACAAATCTATTAGGTTCTAGGCCATAGGTATATGTACAAGTAATGTCGAGGAGTGAGTAGGTCTAGTTTTAACATGGACGAAGGTCCAGAGAGGAGAGAGAGAGAGTGAGTTTCTGTTTGAGTTGGGAAGTTAAGTTTATATGCTAGCGAATTATTGCTAGGTCATATTTATTTGTGGATTTCACGAAATCAAAACTGAATTGTTCAAGATATGCCGAATTAATTGTGGGTCTGTATGTCTGCGAATTGGTGTGTTATTCAAATTCACCGATTTTATGAAAAAAATTATGCGAATATCATTACTATGCTCCTGACACCTTCAACTTTTGAGATATTTCTTCTAGATATCATGCAAACTCATGCTTATGCTGGAATATCTATACACTATGGCCGCAATTTATTCATGGTAATTTGCGTTGGATAGTCTTTTTCTTTCTCTATTTCCCAAGCTATAACTACAAATTACATTGGATTGGAGACTACAAACTATATTGTTCAATCATTTTTGTAAAGTAGATAAAACTAATTGTGCTGAGATAGTGCAACCTAATGGGTGTTTACAGCGCACAATCGCCTCAATAGTTCCAACTGATTTTCATGATTTCATCCATTATCTTTATGATTATTTGGCATTAGTTTGTGCGTGCATGCACGTGTAGCATATCATAGTTCACCAGGAAGTTCGTTTTCAATTTGTTGAGCTATTATGTCTTATAAGTTATAATGTTCTTCCTAAATAATTATAGATTATGTTTTCTGGCTATGGATGGTGTTTCAAGGCGACTAACGATCTCCATGTGTTCGATTTTTTTAATCTTTGGATTTGCATCTTTTGGCTAAGATGATCTCGCCTTGAAATATTAACTAGTAACACTCGTTATTTCCTTTTTGGCCTCTATGTCCATCTATATTTCTAGCTTTAACTATTTTCTATACACCTTTTCTCATACATCTTTCTTATGATTCAAAGAAAAGGAAAAAAAAAGTTTTTGTACACTCCTTCCATTTTCTTATTTGTTCCTCTACTGTACGATCCCAACTTTGTTATATTTTGTCGTTTTCCATCTTTCAAACTGTTGTATATGGACTATAAATAAAATAGCTCACAAGTTATCAAACTATATCTTGGAGCAAGCTGTTCAGGGATTTATATGACGGCTTACCATTCCGTAGTGAGCTTTTAACTTACAAGAATATTAGTCGTGTTTCTAATTAACTGTCCAAATTCAGCAACTGAAACTCGCTTTACAAAAAGGGTTACTAGTATAACTAAGGATTGCACCATTCAATAATCTATTGGAATTCAAATTAGGGGTGTAAACGGGCAGGGTGGGACAGATTTGGACTGAAATTCGGACCAGATCTGATATATGAACTTGTAACCAGAACCGGCTCTAAAGCATCAAATTTTGCTGATTGGCTTGCGTTCTGGTTTGGCTCTGATTTGAGTTTAGGCTTTCAAAATAAGTAAAGTATTCTTGATTTGAACTTAATTTTGCCAAAACACTCGCTAAAAAGATTATTTGATTTTTTTTTTCCCGAACACATCTATTTATTCGAAAAGAGAAGTCCAAAAGTAAGCAACAAGTCCAAAAATATTTAACTTACATGATATATTGGGAGGGTTTTCATGGGGACTTAAGATAGCTTGTGCTCAAGCCACAAATAATGTCCGACCAGAAACAATCTAAACCCCCCAGTGTTGGGGTCTAGAAACCTATTTTAGTGCGGCTCATGTGAGGTTCAGGTAAAACACTACGCGGTTTCAAGCTCTAATTCATATAATTATCTGTGTTGCTGCACCCTATTTTTCCTTTTGTCACAGGGCTCCAACTAATGCTTGGTCAGGGTTAGTATGTTGACTAACTTGACTTACCCACATTTTGTGGAGGCTGTTTTTATGACTTAAACTTCATGTTCCAGGATATAAACAACAAGTCTTACTGTTGTGCCAAGAAACACTTTTGTTTCATTAATATATATAATATGTGTGTTTGTTTGTTTGTTTGCGCACTTATCAAGTTATGTTACTCAAAAGATGATCCTTTTTGCAGGATTGTTACATCGATATTTGCTCACCCGACGTTCTTAGTCTTTTCACTGATAATTTTGACTACCAGCATCTTCGTCGTCATTTTGTAAAGGGACTACTTGTTGATGATGTAAGACTGCTCCACATATTTTTTTAAAAGCTGCTTTTTGGTTTACGTTAATTCACATTGTGCTATGGTAAGAGAAATTATTGCCTTGTTAAATGCATACATACATTTGTCTGCTGTTTTGTTTACGTTGTGTTCTGTATATCCGTTTAGTTTTCATCCCTCAAAATTCCGTGTTATATATTGTGCGCTATGCTGCTACTCTGGTTTCTATGAGGAAAAGACATTCTTATGACTTTGTTTCTTGCCTAAACTCGATAATGCTAAACTAACTTAACAGTAAATTTTATCACTGAATAATTTTGTTCAACATAATATCAGGAGCTGTACCTTTTTTTCCTCCTGAGTTCATATGTGCTTTTGAAGTGTGGACAGCAAGTATTAATCTCTGGTTTTTGCTAGAAACTCGCTTTTATGACATTAGAAAATGATGAATGCGATCTAGTTTTTGATTTGTAATATTATAAGATCATTAAATTAGTATTGCTGCACCAATTTTTTTCTGACAAACTCAACCTTTGTGAAATGAGCACGTCTACTTCCCATGTGTTGCAAAAACACATCCGCAGACACCATTTCATGAAATGAACGGGATGAAACACATGCAACAGTGGTTCTGGTTTGTCTATGTATATTTGATGGGTCCTTGGCATGACTGATACTTGGTCAACACCAATTTTGTGTTCGTGCTTTGTTTCTGTTCTCATTGATTCATCATGATTTATTTATACGACAGCCTGGTAGCCTACTGCGAAGGATGAGAAGGCTTTTTGCTCACAGAAGTTATTTTAGTTTTTTTTAATCAAATGTAGAGTTCTTTGTCAGGAGTCACTACCATGAGGCTGTAAAGCCTGTTGTAGAAACCTGTTATTAGTATCTTTGAGGGCACTGGATTAAAATAACTTTTTCTTGACAAAGATTAATGCTTTTTCTTGACAAAGATTAATGGTTAATATGATAGGAACCAGTGTACCACCCTGTTGGGGCCTCACGGTTATGGACTAGGCACTTAGGCTGCCTTTGGGCCCTAGCCAGCTGCCCAACCACTGTGGGTGCCTAACTTCTGGTCAATCCTCTTAGGCCTAAGCTGCCCTTAATGTTTTTTTGTAAAGCTCATCAAATGTGTTGAACCCAGTACTTAGCGGCTTCCTGCCAATTTAAACTAAAGGGACACACATTAGGCGGATTAGTTTGGTAGAAGCTCTTTTGTGCTCCCTTCTCCGACCTCCCCTTTATCTTTTGAGCTCCAATGGCAGCAGGTTTTGGCGGCAAGCCATCTAGTTTGAAGAGGTTTCAAAGATGTTTTAACACTTCATTCTGCCAAATGTGGATTCATCCATCTCAGACTTGTAAGTCTATAATTAGACCTGTTCAGTTATAGTCGTCTTATGTATTGAATGCTCTGTCAAGTCTTTCTTTCTGTTATATATCATGTAATCTTGTCTACATCTTGGGCAGTTAGAAAAGCTATATGTTGTTTGGTCAGCTCAAATGTGGTTTTGTTATGTTTGAGAATATATTATCTATCTGCATGTTTTATTTTATCTCTGAGAAGTTTCTTTGCTTAAGGTACAGAGTTTCATATAATGGCTTCTAATCTGATACTTAATGGTGAGATGAAGCTTGAAGTTTAGTATATAATGAGTATTGCTTTTCAATACAGTTTTTTGTTCCTGTTATATGACTATGTTCTTACTGTTCACATTCACCTTACCGTTGACTTTGTTAACTCTGTTTGGTCCATTCAGATTATGGGATATAAAATATTTACCCATGAAATTCATTCAAGTTATGCGGCAAGAGTAGACAATTTCCGAAGTTATGACACGATAAGTAAAGATATAATTCAAAGATGGACATATCCTTTCGTGCCTGATGTTCAGTATTTTGGAAATTGCTCAAATATGAAGCTCGACAGACAAGGACTTTACAAAGCACCTGGTAAGGGCAAAACATACATGGGCATGCATACAGATTATTTTGTTATCAATTTTTCGTTACACTTATCTTTTTATGTTTTTTCCATTTCCTTCACTTCTTTTGTCAATGAGTATGAGTATTATGTCCATCATTGTCATCCAAGCCTTGTTCCATCAGAATTGTTTCGGCTATGTAGACACAAAAGTAATGGATGCTGTCAATTGTCTGCCCAGTTTGAATGATGTAAACCATAATGAATGCATCACAGACGCATATTTATTTTCAAGCATGTGACCTTAGTAACTAGGCACGAGTCTTTCTGAAAACTTGAAGGATTTGTTTCTTTTGGTGTGTGTGTTTGTGGGGGGGGGGGGGGGGGGGGGGGGGGGCTGTTGTGGGATAAACCTATGTTTTTATGAAATTAGGTTTTAATATAGTCAAATTTGTATTCTAGTCATTATAGTTAGTTTTTTCCCCCAGATTTAGCTTTACTTTATTAGTAGTTTCGTACTTGTATTATGATTTTTTTATTTGCAAAAACCCTTATCTTATTTCTTTTGAAAGTTTATTTAGAGAAAGACTATGGTTCCTATTTGAACTGGAACTCCTTGGTCGAATGACTATATAAAGGTATTTACTTATGTTTGGGATTAATGCAATCTCATTAATATGAATTGGAGTTCCAGAAATTTATTAACTGTGATGCAACAATTTTTGGCACGAGCCCTAATTCTTGGAGGTGCGAAGCGTTCTTTATTTTATTTTTCTTTCTTCTTACCTTGCCCATCTTCCAGCTGGTCAAAACTGTTCTCTCTGTACTGCTAACTGCTTAGAGCCGCCCAGCAGAACCAAGTTGCTGTTCAGCCACCCAACCCAAACCTGCAGATAATCCCCATACCTTCTCTAGACAAGAAGCATTATAACCCTTCCTCTGTAGCCGGATGTCCAACATCTTCCCATAAATTCTATGACAGTCCATATATCCATTATCCTCTATCCCAAACTTTAGCCACCTAATCCCCGCCTTTTATCTATTTGCAGCTGTTGTTCTGTTCCATCTCAGTGAACTCACATCAAACCCTTCAAGGACCTCCAAAACCATTTTGAAACTCCTTAAATCCCCAAAATATCTCCTCTGCCATCATATTCAAGAACACTACTACTAAACCTATTCTCTGATCCAAAACCCTTACCCTTTCCAAAATATTGCATTTATGACGTTTGAGGCACATTCACTTTTGGGTGATTCAGTTCACCTCGTCCTCTTTCTACTTCTGTATAGGTCAACTACCACGCCTAAATGAATAACAAATAAGTACAAACTGTTGAAGCAAATCAGCCAAACCTACTAAGTCAAACTGAACAACTCATGGTCAATAGTGAGGATCTGAAGGCTCAGTTTCTGAGCCTGGAGAAAAGATCCATTGCATCTTTTGGGAAACCTGCCTGTTTGGTTGCGAACCTTCACATATCACAAAGAAGCCTTTGGAATTACCACCTCCACCCCTGCTGCCACATTCGGTACAGCGTCCACCACAACTACTACAAGCGACCAACGGCCTTGATACAAACCGGAACATTTGTTCATATCTACCACCATCATCGTCACAATTGCAGAATATTTTAGACAAAAAATCATTATTGTCATTGACAATCTTCAAGGTCTACAAAATAACCTCTTACCATGCCGTGCTGATATGCTACCCAAAAACTTTGCTTGAACCTACTAGTTTGATGCTCAAGTGAGTTGAATGCTTACTCAAGGTGCATGAGCAACCATTTTGACTTATTTTGCCTCCTAAAGTAGATCTGAATTTTAGTTTTCTGGTCTTGAGAGTTGTTTGCCAAATATGTTGCTAAAACCAAGATGCATGACGAAATTGTGGACTTTTCCCTTTTGATGGAAGATAGCACGTCTTTGTTACATATAACCTTTGTCAATAGCTATGTTGCACGTACACAGGAAAATGGTGTTCGTACCTGTATTGTGTCCACATTCGTTTGACACTGTGACTAAACTGTACCTATTTTAAAATGTCCGTTCCCCTACCCGTATCCGTATCGTGCCCTTATCCATATCCGTAGTAGTGCAACATAGGTCAGTAGGACCTAAACTTTTCCAAGATGGAGAGAATGATGAGGACTAAAACTAAACTATGTGATTTTTTTTGGTTCTAGTGTATTTATTTGATGATTAACTATTTATATTTTATTTCATATTATTGATTTTATTTCAGGTTTAATCAACGTAACTGACTTGATACACACTTCCGTCTTTACTCACCTGAGAGAATGATGAGGACCAGAATTTGAATTTTCTGAATTTTGCTAAATGGATTTGTTTAATAATCGAGTAACTATAGTTAGTTTATTCAGATATAATGAGTTTATTTCAGATTGAGTTTTATTTTATTTGTACTTTTGTATCTCTGATTTGTATTTGTAAGTAGGAGTTTTATTAGATGTGAAACCTATATTTAGATTATGATAAGTTTCCTATTGAATTGAGACTCCTTGGTAAGCCTTTATCTGGATCGGCGGTATCGACATCAAAATTGGTATAGGATCCTTCTCCTCTGCGTATCGGGATCGGCGGTATCGACAATATCGATGGTTGCGGATCGGAGTATCAGAATTTTTTTGGTATCGGAAAGAAAATAATTATTAAAATCTTAGGAAAAACTATTTTATACATTTAGGCATAATTTTAAGTATTTCCTGTGTTATTTCTTAGTAGTTTTGAAATTGAATGAAATAATAGTCACCCTTGCCGATTGTTTTACATACGATAGATAAGTTTTTTTCTTTTACATGTTTTTACAGCTTTACTATGCTTTTACACCCTTGCTGATTGTTCTTTTTTGTTCAATTTTTTTTTTGTCAAATTGGTTGGAAAAGAGACCACAAATGTCAGTATTGGTCAGTATAGATATCGGTCGGTATCGGATCGGAACATGCCAAACCGTATCGGTATTGGTGTGTCAGTTCGGTATCTGTCGATAACCGCAAACTATGATAAATAGATTGTACTCTTTTTGGAATTAGTGCAATCTATGAATAAGATTGCAGTTCAATTTCTGTCCTTTCCTCCCTACTTTATTAAATTTCCTGTCTGTTGTTTGTTATTCGTTCTTCTATTACCATCAAAACTTGTATTTTTTCTAAATCCAGAAAGTAAGCATTTTGACTCGTCTTCTAACAGGGAGTTTGTTCAACAATTAATTCGTCTACTAGTGTATGTGTACATACATTCATACCATACACACATCCCTATGCAAAGTCTTTGACAATATCTGTATGTACATGCCCACAAAATTTTCATGCTAATCTTCGTTGGGTGTCTGAAGTCAAAGGTATTTACGTGCAGTCATCGACATGGCTGTATTGTGGTGTGAATATATATATATATATATATATATTATATATATATATATATATATATATATATATGTATCCTGTCTACATGTGATTGATTATTCTAGTAACTAACTACAGCACTTTGCTTTACATATACACTTAGAAGTTTTTTCAAGATTTACTAAACATGTAGTCTCACATGGTCGGTGCTCTATATTTGCTAGTAACAAACACACTGCGGAAATATGAATAGTGAAGAAAAAAGTAGTAGTCGAGAAAGATGGCCTTAATGAATATTGATGAGCAAGACTGTAGTGTTAAGAGAGATTCGATACTAATAAATAGTTTCCATCGATAATGTTCTTTAGTGGGTTGCATATAAGTTCCTTAATTTTACCTTATTTTTACATGAGTCCCTCAGATCTTGTTATATGCTTAAGAGTCCTCCAAATCACTAACCATTGAGTTATTGGTCCAGGTGTTAACTTAACTGATGAGAGATTGGAACATTTTGTTTACTTAAACGTTGGATTAACTTAATAATAAATATTTCATATTTTTGACACTTTTGCCCATTCCTTTTCCCCTTTTCTTCTCTAATGGCTTTTGCTCTTTTTGAAACCCCCTTCCATACAGAGGTCGATAGAGATGCAAATATATCCCACTTGACACTTTCTCTTCAAAATTTGAACTTTCGAAATCGTTTGTTATTTTTTCTGAATTATTTTGAAGTGGATGAGTTTCTAGAGGAGGAAAGGTTGGGTGATGGCTTTAGACTTCAGAGCAAGGTTCACAAAATTGGTTTTTGACCTTCTTAGAGAATCTCTAAGTCTTAATTTTCCTATGTGGCGTCTTAAATAGACAATGTCTTGTGGGTTGTATCATATGTGGCCAAAAGATTTCACAATAGACATTCTATAACAAAAGCTATCTCCAATACAATGTCTTGTTTAAAATTTTTTCACACGACAGTTAAATTTAATCACTTCCAATATTTTTTCGATTTTTAAATTAGAATATTTTAATGTAAATGCTGATGTGGTTGTGAAGTTGATTGTGTAGTAATAGATATCTTGTTTCACATTGTCTTCTGAAATCATGGCCTAGTCAGCAAAAAAGCTAAATAAGATACAAGTTTCTGGTCTTTTTATTCCGTAAAGCCAATTAATAATTAAAATTATTTGAAAACTAGAAAAATGCTCGATACATATAGTTATAATTATACGCATTATTTGTTGTTTCTCGTTAATTTTGAATGGAATAATGTTCAAAATTGAAGAAATGTTCACGACAATACTATTGTTTATTTATTTGCTTTTATACAAAGTACATCCATAATAAGATAGTTTGAACAAATGCTAATTCTGAAGAACTTACTGAACATATTGTACTATGACGAACCACATTCTACCATGACGATCGTTGGCATGATAAACTCATTGTGTTAATACTGTTTTTCTCCTATATCAATGTTGTTAAACTCGCGCGATAGATCGTGGGATCGTACGATCCTACGCGTTTTATACGGAGCTTCGAGACAGATTGGTGGCCGGCGCGGCGAGGAAACGCGTGGGATCTTACGATCCGTGTTACGATCCCACGAGTTTGTGACTTATGATTCATATATGACATTTTTATTTAAGGTTATTTTGGTTTTTAAGGTTACTTTTTCTTATTTATGTTATATAAATAATTATAATATATATAAATATAATTTTATCTTTCTGGTGGGATCTTACGATCCGTGTTACGATCCCACGAGTTACGATCGTTCACCCTTCGAACGATCCTTGTTAGTATCTCGAGTTTGACAACCTTGCCCTATATCTTTTTCTTCTAATTTTTTTTTTACTGAATTAATGGGGAAAGAAAATCTTGATGTTAGTATCGTATTAGTAGCCATATGGGTCAATATTGGATCCCAATACGTCAAAATTGGTACGATATGAACACTACGTATCAGTATCAACTGATACACCAAACTATGGTTTAGAGTAGGGGAGAGGAGGGTTAGTGGTGGTTTAGAGTAGGGGAGAGGAGGGTGAGTGGAAGGGGGGGGGGGAATGGTTGAGTGGGTATTGGTGGTGATGGATTTTGAGGCAAGGGAGGAATGGTGGGGAAGTGAAATGGCGGAGGGAGTGCTAATGTTGTAGGAGAAGATGGTGATAATGGGTTTAGGGTATGGGAGGAGAAAGATGAGTGGAAAGAGAGGGGGAAAAAATGGAGAAATGGGTGTCATGGTGGAGGAAGAAGATGGGTAGGGTAAAATGGACTTTTTAAAGCTTATTATGCTTAGGGTATTTTTGGCTAATAGAGTCGAGGGAACTTACAACTCAATTTGTTAGTGATTTGAGGGAATTCTAAGCAAAAAACAAGATTTAAGGGACGTGTGTAAAAATATGATAGATTTAAGTGACTTCTACGCAAAAAACTGTTCTTTAAGTTTGAACTTATAGAAAGAAGAGGTATTCCTTTATCTAGGTGTTGTTTCTAATATGATTATGCACTTATTAAATTACTTCATTATCCTATTATATTTCAAATGCTAATTTTTGTAGAAATTTACTTATTTACTTCTGTTCCGCAATTGCTTTAGGTATGATATGTTTTTTCCTTGAATAACATAAATTGTTGTCCATCAGGTGTAATCCAATCTCCCTCCGCACAAGTTTGTGCTTTTTCATTGGTTGGAAATAAGACTACAATTGGTGAGAACAGTTGTATCTCCAATTCAATAATTGGTCAAGGTTGTGCCATTGGACGCAATGTTTCCATTGAAGGCTCCTACATATGGGATAATGTCACCATAGAAGACGATTGCAGGATAAGTTATGCATTAGTTTGTGATGGTGTTAACTTGAGGGCGGGAGTGGTACTTGAACCTGGAACCATTTTGTCTTATAAGGTGCACTTTTCATTACTTCCATTTTTATAGCTGTTGTTTATTGTTTAAATCTTGTAGGCTAGCATCCGTAAAGATTGTCTTAATTTAGTTGCAGTATGGAACATCGATTTACATTACCTTCAAATGAACAATATTTGATTTTATTCTTTATCATCTTTCGTTTGTGTTAAATCGGATGGCACTAGCTACTTTTCCCCATTAACTAACTAACCACACTTTGTTTCAGCAGTACTATCTTGTCTACGTCAATGTCAACTAGGAGTGAAGGCTAGGAATGATGAGTTATTTGAAGAATTTAAGAAGCTTTCTTTTTCAAAAATATTCAATGGAGATATGTAATAAAGTGGCACGTACTTACCGGGGTCCCATATCACCCTAGGAACTGCGTTCATGGTCTCGCGACCCCAAAGAATACACACACACAAAAAACAAAAACAAAAAACAAACTAATTGCTCTTAAGCGAATCAAAGCGTATTGGTTAAGCCTACCGCCATCGTAGTGCGTACCAAGTAGTGTACTCTTTATCCGTTCCATGTATCAAAAGTAACTATGACTTGGCAAGTGCATAAGAGATATTTGAATATAGACGAGCTCATGCTGACAAATGAGCGTATTCACTAACTATTGCATCAACCATCAAGAGAACTACTTGTGACCCTGAATCCTTACTTCTTGGAGATGAGAGAACTAGCGTGACCCTTGAATCCTTCTTGAAGATAGGGTTCACGTAAGTGAAATCGAAGTGGAGTCGAAAGTTCTGATCCATGCATCAAATGAAGTGCAGTCGATAGTTGTGATCCATGCATCAAATGAAATCGAGAAACATTTACGGCAAGTTTATGACAAGTGGAGCACATCCATTTTTGAATTTTTTTCATTTTGATTTCACTTGATGTATTAGTTAGGACTATTTGAGCCACTTGATTTTTTATCTACGCACAATCAAGGATATGTTGATCATCAATTGGTTGGCGAAGATGGCATTCTTACCACTCTCTCCATATGTGTGTGTGTGTGTGTGGAAAATTGCAAGAAACCATCCTAAGGTTTTGTAATTGGCAGGTTAGGTTCCCCTTAAGTTAAATCTATCAAGAGTCCCTATATTCCACTTATGCTAATAATCTAGGTTGTCAACTTGCGTACTATATTGTGTATCAATTTACTTGTGTATCATGTATCGTGTTTCGTATTATACAATAATTCTAGGAGTTTAGGTCTATACTTCCGAAATCCATATAGGAACATGATTTAATATAAATTTCTTATAATTTTTTTTAATTCTTTTCATCTTTACTGGTATATCTGGTTCCAGAATCCATATTCTTAACTATATATTACATGGCTCAAGTAAAAAAAATTATACTACTTATCATCCTACATGTAGCATATCGAATCAACTGCTACTTAACAAAGTGGTAGTACATTGTATTGCATTGGAAGATATGTATCATTGGAAGATATGTGTCAAGTATTGTAGGATGCTAACAACATAGATGCTAATTCCATCAGTCTTGAGGTATCAAATGATCAAAGTATTAATGACATAAGTTTCGATCTAAAGGAACATGTTTCACAATCTGGCCAGCTAATACGTCTTATGGAGGAATCCAAACCTCTTGGGTCCCTCCGTAGCGTACTCCGATGTACAAAAGTGAACTCTAGTCTATTACAAGTATATAGGCATGTAATCCATATCTCATTCGCACAGATGAACACTATGATATACAGATAAAATCTAACAAAGAATAAATATAAGTATTGAAAAAGGAGACATAGTCCAAGTAGCATCTCAAATATTACAGCTGAAGTCTGAAAATCGGGAACAAAACCGCTAGTACAAATACTAAATAAGAAATGCAGAAAAGCAGAAGATAACTAGATCCAAATATTGGCTATCTAGATAAAGATACTTGGATTCCAGACTCCTGAGAGAGTCTTATCGTTGCTCCTTAGGGTACTCCTTGGGGTAAGCCTCCAGATCCTCTGTTGTCTCAGCTACTGACACTTCTCCGGAACCACACACCTCCATCCCTTCTCAGCTACCAACACTATTACTGCTAGAACTAATCTAAGTAAATATGCAATCAAGGACAACATTCATGCGTATCGGCTCTCCGGCTAGGGGGTATATGATAACCAGTAACGCTCCTCCAAGTCACTATCGGCCAATCGACAAAATAACAGCCGTAGCGCTTATACGAGATAATAATGACCAACATGAAAGATAATGTGCATAGTAGTCCAAGCGTCTAATAACTATTCTCCCTGGACAATGATAAGTCTTCCAAGTCGAGATCTAGTGATTCACAAGTAATTCAAGTATCTAGACCAATGTCAATATATGATCAAGACTACTACATCTATCCATAACAAGCTACAATGTCCGATATGCGTCGCTTGTACCGACAACGTGTCGGATACAAGAATATGCCCTAACATGAATATGCAATATTCCATCCCGGTTGTAGATAACTAGACATTTCCAAGGGATATGCCAAACAATATCTAAACTATGGTACACAATCTATCAAGAGGTGGTGGCATTTCTAGAACATCGACACCAGTCGATGCCCGAGTATGACTCGGACCCTCGGAATAACAAGTCACTGAATCACAATATGATAAATTATCTATAATATGAACATGCTATCTATAAACTGAATCTTGAGTCGTCAAGCTATACTTATCTTTTCCGCGTTTGGTGAATTGTCGATGTACCGACACGAACATGCCGAATACACAAATAGGTCGAATCCCAATCAGAGTCTTCGATGATGCAAATAAACTCACAATAGAAAACTAAGACGGTAGACATCACGAGAATGTTACTACAAACTCATCGGACTTGACGGATTTGAAATCTGAGTTAGGAATCGATTGAATGGTGAACCAAAATTTCCCCCTAAAATGGCGATCCAAATAATATCGTTGGAATCGAACGAATCTTGCCATAGGTGGACCTTGGTGCTACGAATCCAACACACAGTTTCAAAGATCAACAACCGATTGTATGCACTGGTACAAGTTAGTATCAGTGGTGTCAGAGGTAGAAACGATTAACTTTTCATCTCGAAATTTCGTCTTGAGTGCTACTATAGGGTGCAGGGGTGTGGAGAAAGTCGAGGGGGATGCTTAGGTGGTGACGAAACTCGATGAGGTCGAGTTTGTGTGGCGGAATGGCTAAGTGGTCGACGAGCAGAAAACAAGGGAGGTCCTATTCTATGCGGTTCACCGATGGGTGTTCGTTGCTACTCACGCTATTTGTCTAGAGTCGAGGCCTAGCGTTGTTGTTGCTATCGTCGAGGAGGAGTTGCACTCGAGCCTCGGAGAGCGGGGTCGTGCGTGTCCCTTGGAAATTTTTGAGCTGTCGTGCGACTAGCATCGGCGGCCCCTCAGCTGTTGCGAGATGATGATGATGGTTGAGAGGGGAGCATAATTGAGAATAGATAAGAGGGTGCAAGATCTCGATTCTGATATAGAAGAATGGGGGTTCCGGATGTGTTGTACGCACGTAAGAGGGGACAAGATCTTATGTAACAATTAATACAAAGCTTAATTAGGGGGAAAAAATGCTATTTTTAATCTAAGGCTTAATTAGGAAAACTAATTGAATGCATTTTTTTAATGATGAATGAATGGAAATTTAAAAAGTTGTAATTGGGTGCATAGCTCACACAAATTTTAAAATTCAAATTCAAAAATTCATGAAGAAGCGCATAAATTCATAATCTTAAACCAAGCTGAAACTCGGTTTTGGCTTATATTTGACCAATGCGCATAAAGAAATAAATTCATGAAGAAAATTGGCTTCTTATTATTTCCATGTTTGAGTTATTTTTGTGTTGCATCTACTCTTCTATTTCAAAATTTTGACTTTAAAGTAACTAAGAAATTTTTATAAGTTATAAAGTAACTAGGATCTTTTGTTACTGTAACAGTAAGACTTGATGCTTGCATATTGGAGATTGCTGGTTCAAGTTGCATAAACAGCTCTTCGTATATTGGGGGTAAGGCTGCGTACATATTGAGAAGCTTGTTAAGGTAGGAATGTAGTGTGAAGTGGCAAGGACCACAAGGCCTAGGAGGGGGCCTTAAGTGGGCATCAAGACTAAATTAAAATATAGCGAAAAGTAAATATAAATTTCAGTTCATATAGGTTTCTAGTATGTCAGACACTAAACTAAGAAGTCATGCATGCAGGGCCGGCCCTGGCCCAGGGCGGCCAGGGCGACCGCCCAGGGCCCCATGAAATTTGGGGGCCCAAAAAAATTAATTTAAATGTATTTATATATTAGTAATCTTATATTGAAAATAGAACTAATATATAATATGATCCTCCTTTATCGCAAAACATTTGTGGTGTAGTGGTAGTTTGTTATACTTGTACACAAGAGGTCCTAGGTTCTATCCTTGGCTGTGTTGTTTTTTAGTTCAATTTTTTTTATATTATATATGGGCCCCATTTTAAAAATTTGCCTAGGGCCCCCATTAACTCAGGGCCGGCCCTGCATGCATGTCTATAATTTACCATAAGACATATAATTTACCATAAGACATAAAAAGACATGGGCAAAACATTAATATCAAAAAGAAAGAAAGAATATAATGCAAGACATTTCAATATGTTAGACTTGCTCGTAGGATTGTGTAAGCTTCTTATTGGGGATATGACGAGAGTCAAGCGATTACAACAAAGTCGTCAGGAACAAGCTACAACAGAGTCAAAGGCAACAGAATGTTGGTTTCAACTTTCAAGTCAAGGTCACTGGAAGGATGCCACTTTAACCAAGATCAGGCTTATGACTGCATTCGCAGACCACTAGTTCCCTGCTATAACGAACTCCCAAAAGGGGAACTCCGAGTAGTCATTGGATAACACTTAACTTTGGTGAGAAGGAATCAGAAAAGGAAAAACCAATCAGAGTCCCTGATAACGAAAAATAGTCCAGCAATTGGTTAGGGTTGTCAAAGAAAAGGAGTTATCTTGTCCCCTCCTGATTAGTAGTGAAAGATATAAGGAGTTGAATCAGGGGGCATGGAGGTAGGGTGCAGTGAATCAACCAGTTACTTATGAATCAGTTTGGTGGAGATTAAGTTTATGGCAAAAATTAAGCTCTGATTGTCCACCTCAGGTTGAAGCTTGCCTAGGTACAAGATGACTCATTTTCTGTCAACAGTGGACAATCTTTTTTCTTCAACAATACTGTTTTAACTAGAATTTGTAAAACCAAATCAACTGTTACAAAATCTTAGGGAATTTGATGTGTTGTCAGTTGCCACCGTTGTGTTGTATGTTTTCCTGTATGATCATGGTTATCTGTCATCAATTTTCTATGAACTTATTGGTAGTAATTTAAAATGGTATGTTTGTCACCTTGTTAACGTGATCCGATCACTTCCTCTTTTACAAACTGTTAACCTTTATATTTCTTATGCTCTATATACTTATGAAGTTATGTTGATTGAATTTAAGCCAAGATCTGCAATATGTGATAATATGATTGTTTGGTTTCCTCATTCATATAGGTTTTACTATTTCCTTTGTTAGAGTTTCTGACAATCTTTTATCTCTAGGTTGAAGTTGGACAGCAACTTGTTATTCCTGCTTACTCAAAGGTTTCTTTACTGCCTCAGCCATCCAGGCAAGATAGTGATGAGGAACTTGAGTATGCTGATGCCAACAGTGGAATTATAGAGAGCCCATGTAATGTTTTTGTGCTTCCTATATTTCTTCTTTGACAACTATGTCTACTAATAACCATGTTGCATGGATCCAAATATGACATGACACCTTATGGACACGACAATGGTACTACATTTATTTTTGGTGTTTCCAAGTGTATTTGGATTGTCCGTGTCAAATGTGTGTCCAACACATACATGACACAGACATTGCACCAAGTTTGGAGTGTCTGAGCTTCCTAGGATACAAATTATTAAGTATTACTAAAATAGAAAATCTTGGTCCTAGGAGTTAATCTATTAGCATGATTTATTTCCCATCTGACAAAACCTCCATCTATCTTCTCTGAAACATGGGGATGAATTACCTCCAAAGTATTGTTTTGGGGACATGGTGACAACAAATATCATTGGGGCCCGTCCTGCGAAATCAAAAATTACCTCAGATTTAGTTTTAATGACAGAAGACGATGTTGATTTCCTAGTTTTGAGTCAAGAGAAGACGAAATCTATAAGGCCAGCGAAGTATTGGATAACTAAAACACATCTCCAGAAAATGCACATAGCTGAAATCTGAGTTATAACAAGATACATGAGTGGCAACATGTTGAAAGATAACAATGAGTGTATTCGTAGATGTGGCGATGACACTAATTGAGGATAAGATGAGATGGAACCATCTCAGGTGTTTGACATTGCAATGTAGACCAATAGACTTGTTAGAACCTATAAGATATTAGTTAAAGGAGCTACTAGGAGTAGGAGCAAGGCCTAAATGAACATAGATTAGGCTGTAAAGAAGGATATGGATTGACGTTTTGTTAATGTCACAGAGTAGATGCTCCTTAATAGAGGCGAGTGGAAGAAAAATATGAATAGTAAACCCAAATATATGGGATACAGGCGTTGTTGTAGTATTGCTATGTCTTGATTGATCTCATGCAGGATTAGTGAACGTGTCTGGCTTCTATTAAATATGGACCTTTTTTAAAAATAGGTTATGCCCATTAGTTTGAGTGTTCATTATCGTGTTGTCTTATATAGGGCAATACCCATAACACTCTTCCGTGTAAAAGTTTCCTGTATTTTGTTTATACTTTATAGTTATAATTTATCACCTTGTAGCTCCATTTCCTTTTTTCACATTTAATCATATCTTATCTGCAGCAATTATGAGCATGGGCTCTGGAAGAGTGGATCTCATGCCAACTTCATCAGATGTGCAACTGGGATACACGTGAGGTATGTTAAACTTTTCTTTGTTTATTAATCTTTCCACTTTATCTTAATATTGGAACTTTGTTATATTCCTGCTGTTTTTTATATATGTGCTTGATATGTAAGTATAGCCTCTTGAGGACTTGAAGCTAGTAAATAAGTAATGTGATAGGAAAGGAGAGGCAACGGATCCTTTGAGAAACTCGTCTTTAAAATTTAAGCTTGTTTGTTATCTTATTTCATACAGTTCAAGTAATCTTGACCCAATTAGAATTCATCTCTCCAATTGCCTTTTTCTTCCCTTTTTTTTCACATTTTATTCTATGCAACTGTAAGAAATAGTAGGATTATTATAGCTGGAGTTGCTAGAACTAAGCATTAAACCAAAATGAACATTTATGAAGCAGGATGAATGATGTTATTACCAATATTATAGAAGGGATGAGGTTTATCTAACTATTATATTGTGAGAAGTGCGTGAGCAACCATGCCTTCCAATACCTTCGGGAAAAGCAATGACCTTGCACACCATCTATCATCCTTTGTTGTGTGATCATCAACCTTCTAAGTAGTAAATTTTGCACATATGTTCATATATACTGTGATGTTAAATATATTTTAGATTAAACATCCTATGCAGTGTAAATCTGTGGATTGTCCTCTTACCCTACACAACAAACATTTTTCTACATATCAGTTTGCAAGATTGAAAATTATAGTTTTTTAAAATATACACTATTTACATATCAGTTTGCAAGATTGAAAATAATATTCTTGTAAAATGTCCACAATAGTGTATGTGTAAGTTGTAAGTTCTAAAATGTTGGTTATCTGCGTGCTTGGTGTTGCTCAGCTGCCGTGTGAGTTCCAAGTTTAGATTTTATTTTATATTATAATCATATTTGTGCATGTAATCTTCATGGATACTCCCATCTCATAGTACTTATAGTAGCTGCCATGCATCATGGTCTGTTATATTGTGTCAAATTTCCTAGGCGGGGTTTTGTAAATCTGGTAGTATAGGAGAGGTCTTGTAGCCAACCCTAAACCATTGGCAAAGGATTTTATTGTTACATTGATAATTCGAAATCAACATGGTATATACAGGGCCTGCCATTCAAATTGATCATGTTCCTTTCGATGCCATTTCAGATTGTTCTAAATCAATATATATTTGGTCCATATACCATGAGAATTGAAATGCTTCAGACCGCTAATTAACACAGAGCTATAAAGAATATTCTTGGATGTAGTGAATCTGTAGAAATATGAAAGTTAATGTCTACCATTGCTAGGCTTGAGGAATGCTACAAAGTGAAATGATTATTTTTCTTTCTAAATCCGTTATTAGTAGAGGTCTATTAGTGGCTTTTCTAACTCATTTGCTTTAATGCTAATGCATTACTTGTATCCAAGTATTATTAGGCCTATCCTTCCTTGTCACTGCCCTTTCTCTCCAGACCAGCAACATTTTCCTTTTCTTTAGTATTTTATGTCTTACAAACAAACTGACTCAATTGATTCCATAGTCATGTTGCAATACAAGAATATTTGTAGTTTATTCGCTATAGCTTTGACCTTCTTCGTTGTTCTACATTCCACCATAAAATACACCTGTTCAATTCATCTTCTTCTTTTTTAGTATAAGTGGATGCTTCAACATAGGAGATATACCAGATACTCATAAAACTTGATGGGTACATGTTTGATATATTGATTCCTAATCTAAAATTTCTTTATAGGCTAATAAAGTTCTCTTAAAACACTACATTGCCATCTTTTTTTTTACTTTTATACCCTAAACTATTTTCTTTATCAAGTAATACCCTGAGATATTTAAAAAAAATTTCAAGTTAAACCCTCTGTTAGTCAGACGTCACACTTAACAATCATGTGTATAGCACGACTTTTTCAGACATTTTACCCACAAAAAAGATTATACACACTAGCATATGTGCACGTGCCTTGCACGTATTTTAACATTTCTTAATTAGTTTAGGAAGACTCTTTAGGAAGACCAAAGGGTAGTCTTCCTAATTACTAAGTTGTCCTTATTAAAATTAATAAACTATTTTTAATTAGTATAAGTATGTAAGGGTATTTTCGGAATTCAAAAGTTTCACCATCTAAGTTTTCCTATTATATAGTAGAATAGATGAAAAAGGGAAAAATATATTTTTCAAAATAACATAACCCATATACATGGAGTTGTCGGAAACAATGGAATATAGTTTACGAGTTTCTCAAGTTCTTTTCATAATTATAATTATTACTCTTTATCGATTAATCAATAATTGGCATGATCCATTCCAATTTGCATATTTTAAGAATAACCGGAAATTTAGTAATTGTTCTTTGCAAAGACATGATGTATATTATGGGTGATCTCCACCCTACTTGTTGGCTTGAATCATATTAAGGAAGTTCATATCAACAATAAATGAGTTCTGATCGTAAGTAGTTGGCATCCCTAGATTACATATTTAACTTGTCAGATGCATATTGGAATTCCCAAATCACATTTCGGGTTTCGATCCATGCAAATTCTGGTCTGCAATTTTTTAGTCAGATCGACCAGAGTAAGATTCATTGTACATTCCATCTGTTTAAGAACTTGTTATAGACAAACCATATACAAAAGCATGACAAGAACATATTTCTGTTGGGCTTGTAACTTATTGTAAGAACTTGCTCAATTGTCATGGGCGACTTGATTTGAAGATGACTTAAATGAACCTGTGTAATCAGTTGATTGCTTTATTATGTTCTAAAATGATATTTATTAATTTTTAGTGTGACATTGACCTTTGTCCTGATATTCAAATATGCTTTTTACTCAAACATATAGTAACACTTAGCTCAGGTGGAGTTCCTACTTATGCTGTTGTCCACACGGTTCTGATCTTTTAATCGCACATTTCATAAATTTTCTATGACCAAATTTTCTATTCTTGAATTTGTTAGAAAGGATTTTCTGTGACTATATATATCACTTTTGCTTGTTTTATTTCTTTTAGATTAGTATTTCTGGATCCGGTTACATATGGTCAGCCTGCGAGGCCGGGCTTGATGAGGAGTGGAGACATTCAATTGCGCCAATCCCTGCAGAAAAGCTCAATGATTTATTTCTCAATGCTCATGCTGAACTTGATGAGTCCAACCAAGATATCAGCTGTTTTCCAACTTCTGGAGAGTTGCCACTGGGCTCTGAGACTACTGGTGTCGACGATGGAGAGGAAGATTATAGAGATTCTGCCGATTTTGAGAAAGAGGTAATAAGAGAGTGTATTTTGATAAAGAGTTGACCAATAGAGGGTGTACACAACAATGTTAAGTTATGTTTCTTAATGTAGTGGGATTATATATTACTTTCATGTTTAGGTAGAGGCAACTTTCCTACGGGCTCTTGCTGGCGTTGATCAGGACAATGTGATTATTGAAATTAATTCGTTAAGGTACATTTTCCATTTTATGTTGATTTTATCTTTACTACCTTTCATTGCTCTTCTAACATTTCATAAGCTATACTTTATGTACATTTTTGTTTGTAATTCGAGTAGCATTGTTTTTTTCATTTTTGAGATGTGATTAGTTTTAGGGATGCTACTACTAAATCATACAAGTGCATGATATGCACGGTGGACAATTTTTTTGGATAAGCTTGATTTATGTATACTTTGTTTATGGATCATAGGATTTTACACATGATGGCGTCACTTGGTGTGATGGTAAGGCTTGCTGAATGCATCTGCTAACTACACTTTACTAACCTATAATTGACATTGTTTTCCATTCTCGTTTTGCCGTGTCAAGCTTGTTTCCATGTTACCGTTCCAAAATTTAGTATGGAGGGACTGTACGAGGGATATTGAAGCGGCACAGTATCCTTTCTAATATGTGTATTATTTTTTCCCTCAAATGAGGATAGTTAGGTTGCACGGATACTATCCACTAGAGGACCTGGTCTGACACTTATCAGACACACTACTTCGTTGACTCTCATGTCATGTTGGACATGGTCCGCTTGTCTAGGTTCCAAGGGAAGGTAGGTAAAAGTGAGTTGGCAAATTGGCATGGTCTTACGCTCTTGCAAAACATAATCAAAATATGAGAAACAAACATTTCTTTTGCTATGCATCTGTTCTAGAAATTTTTGGAACCCAGTTACTATCTAAAATCTGCATAACAACATATGCTAATAAGATCTAATTTAAATATCTATGTATATAGATATCTGTTCATGTGTATATATAACCCCATATCTGAATTTTCTTAAAATTGTGTTGTATAGATATTCTGTCCGTATCCGAACCCGTGTCCTTGTCTATGAATCCTAAGAAGATAGTAGTTGTAAAATGTTAATTTCTGAAATAAAGGAATTGTACAATGCACACTTTTCCATTGTAAAAGTCGATAAGTACAATGATTGGATTAAACATAGCAGCTCACCATTCTAAAAGAGCAAACTTGGTATATTTGGTGGAGTTTGTGCTGAGAGACTACTATAGAATTGTCTTTAGTTGTATGTGCTGAATTAGTAATTTTCATTTAAATACCTTGAACTATTATGTTTTTCACTTTAATACCTTGTACTATTTTTTTATCAACTAAATACCCTAAAGTATTTAAGTTTTATCATGTTAAACCCTATGTTGGCCAATATTAGACGTTGAAGTCCTTTTTACCCCTAGAAACATGGTACCAGGAAAAAAAATTAATTGAGAAAAGATAAAGTATCTTTTCCTTAAAAGAAAATACTAACCTAATCCCTCCCCAAACCCAAACCCCCAGCCGGCAATGGCACTGCCGCTGGCCCCCAACGCTCCCTGCTCTCTCCTGTGTGCCCCCCCCCCCCCCCCCCCCCCCGCGGCTTGCCCTTCTCTCCGTTCGCGGCTAGTGCTCAAAATGGCAGTGAGTTGGTGTCATTTTGTGCAGCAACAACAACAGCAAGCACCGGCCACGACGGTGGTGGTGGCCGGAGTGAGAGGAGGGTTAGGGTTCTTTCTTTAAGAAAAAAAAACTTTTTTTTGATTGAAATTGACTGTCGGATGGCAAGGGCCAGGTACCCAACGCGAACACGTGCTGGGGAACGGGAGCGGTGGCAGTGGCGGGAGGTTAGGGAAGGAGGGTTAGGATTAAAAACTCTCTTATTAAAATTATATATTTTGAAAATGATTACCATTCTTTATAAAGAAAGGGTATTTTGGTACTTTTAAGTTTCTGGTAGGGTCAACCTGAGTAAGACTGATAGATCTGGGTATTTAAATAAAAAAAAAAATAAAGTTCAGGGTATCAATTTGATAACAAAATAGTATAAGGTATTAAAGTGGAATAAAACATAATAGTTCAAGGTATTTAAGTGAAATTAGCGTTGAATTATCATGTTTCCTAACCTTGCCTGTTTTATTCAGG
Organism: Iris pallida; assembly: GCA_029216955.1. Lineage (NCBI taxonomy): Eukaryota > Viridiplantae > Streptophyta > Magnoliopsida > Asparagales > Iridaceae > Iris > Iris pallida. The sequence goes on from JANAVB010013264.1 coordinate 46,051, forward strand.
CTGTCGTACAATATGTCACATGCAGATTGTGCTGGTGCATTATTTTATTCTATAATGAGATCTGCTCTACAGGCTCCTTGGTCTTCTCCAAGTAAGTATTTGATTATGCAGGTGTTCTGGCTTACATACGTGTTTCCTTTTCTACTCTATAAAAGCTTTTATCATTCTAAAATATTGTGATATGCCAAGGGAGGCATTTCTGAGAATTAGAAATATCCTAGGGTATGGGAAACCCAGGTTCAAATTTGGGTGCAGCTGGTGGGGGCTCTTTACTTTCAACAGACACACATTGGATATTGTTTGATCCTCTCTCTTATGTCCACAATACCTCATTTTACAAACTTGTTGCACTAAGATTTTTTTCTTGTTTCTGTTAACTTTTGGAATGCTCCAAAGTACACTTCGTACAGATTCAAACTGATTCACAGAGCTTGTATCTGATAGAAGAATATATATTTTTAATACTTTTATGTGTTATTGTTGGAGAATTCTTGAGGTTTGTCATTTCACACTTATTACGGACGCCAATGCAGAATATGCATGGAAAGTTGTTGTCTGTTTACATTTATCCTTTTTGGATAGTTGACTGAAAATGTGAAAGGTACACATACTAGTGGCAGAAATGATAATCGAGTACTTGGCCTTTTTTATCTATACATTCCTTTATCCTTCTGATTGATAATCAAGACCAAGGCTGCGGTCCTAGCAAGCAAAGACACTTTGAAAACCAGTGTGATCGTGTCATGTTGACATATTGGACACGTCACAGTGTCAGACACGTATTGGACACGACACAGACTCCAAATTACACAAGAACACTCCAAACTTGGTGTCATGTCCATGTCTCCATGTTTGTATGTCTTTGTTGTATTCATGATTGTGCAATATAGCTGTTTCCATATGATCAAAAGTTAAAACTTTTGAATGCATTAAATGTTGGAAGTTTAAACAACACACGTATTCATATGACTGCATTGATGGTGGGTTCAGAAACACTTTGACAAAGCTGGCCATGACAGTGTATTTAGGTATTTGTAAGAATTGTCGAAGATAAATGTAACAATATGCTTATGATATGTACATGTATATCTATATAATTAATGCAAAGTAGCTCGGTTATTGGAATATGTAGCTGTCTATAAAGGAAAATTAATGATGATTAGACGGATGGAATTGAGTTATGATTGATTGTTGGTATTAAAAACCCTGCCACTTGCACTAAAACTCTAGAGTTTTGGTGAGGTTTGAGGGTTAATATTAATATTTTACAACACGCACCCCGCAGGTATAAGACCGATTTCATGGGATGAGAGTTGGATTCACACAACGTGTAATTTCTTTTTAATCTGCTTAAAACGCGTGCCAAAGGAGATTCGAACATGGGTTGCTCTGATACCATATTAAATTCCCTACCACTTGCATTTAAACTGTAGAGTTTTGGTACTTGCAGCTTGGACATAAGAAAATATTATTCAACAGTTGTGATTGATACTTGCAGCTTGGACATAAGGGAAAAAAAAAGAAACTCAGAAATCTGATTAAGCTAGTTATACATGCATGTTCATGTGGTAACTTGTATAAGTTGTATTATGAAGCTTATTCTTACATACTGTTCTTATAGAACTCTACATATGGAGCAAAAAGTTTGAGAGATATTTAACCTTAGAAGTTAGTGTAGTTGAAGAAAGATTAAAAAGATCTAGAACCATTGAAAACATTTATGCAACTTTGCAGGCTTTCTTTAATGTTTTCATTATTTTGCTCTCAATATTTTGAGATGCAATTTGTATAAGATAAGATATGTTCACTAAATTGATGGATAAAATTGGAAAGTACATTTGGAGGAATAAAGCTATTGCAAATACTTAAATACAGTATGCAGAAACGGATAAGATGCTCTTGTATTAAAATGTGCTTGAAAAGTCACTCGTGAAGTATGTGGGTCCAAATTATGCTTACATTGTAGATATGTTGAACTAACACAAATGTGTTACTGACAGTAACATGTAACTGACGCCATTTTGCGTGTCCTAGTGCATTATGGAGTGTCCGTGTGTTCCGACATGACACAACATGGACACAGCATCTGGTTTTGTAGTGGTCATGCTTTCTATAGCATTCAGTCTTAGTGTTGAAATGTGCTAAAAGATGTCATATTGGTGTCAGTGTAAAAGTTGTTCAGAAATGCAATTCCATGCATCTTGTTTCATTTGTTTAAATGTTGTGCCTATTGTTCCAAGGTTTACCTCGGGTTGTATTATCTCCTTCTTGGGTTCCTTTAGTTACATTGATCTTGTAGAGAAGTGTTAGATATTTCTTGTTTTCAGGGGAACTAGTTGAAAATGCAGTGAAGGACATTGTAAAGTGGAAGAATCTATTACGAAATTACCTTATGAGCGTGGATGAGGAGGTATAATACTACAATATTTGGCTATCATTCTTCTATTTCATATCTTGCAATACCTACATGTACATAATTTATTTGCATGAGATTTGAGGCGTGCAAACTTACATTCCAGTAATGCTATTGTTTTCTGTTTTAGTAGACTAAACTTAAATACCTTTCACCATTTTTTAATTTAGTGTTTCAAACTTTTAATGTTCCTTTGTTTATTCACTCTAAATATTTATATAAACTGTGTTTGGAACAAACATGTAAGCACGTTCTTCAAGTCATGCAAAATGAAAGTATTGATGAAAAAAATATTTTATGTGAGAATACCACACACAATTGGTAGATTGTAATTAGAGATATATACACTCGTGTACACCGCCTTCCGACCAAACTAATCTAAAGGCTCGGAATCCAAATCAAGTTAACAGAATCTTTATTTTTTAGGTTTTGCATATTGAATTTAGGTTTTAATTTTTCACTATGTTGTTAAGGGTGCCGCCGGGGCGCCAAAAAGGTGTTTTTTTTTTATATAGGACGCCCCACCCTTGTATTTTGGCACTTGGCTCCTAGAAGATCTGCCTAGACCCAGGCGATGATACCGCCTGTGGTGGGCATTTTTCTTTATATCATGGACTTAGGTATAATTTTGTTTGAATTTCAAACTGGCCATGGCAAGTATTGGGCTTCCTTCTGTTGGTCTTAATTACACCTTCTGTTTAGCTACAAGAATGTTGTAAGCCAGCCATACTTTGTTAATAGTTAACAACCAGTACCACAAGCAGGTAGAAAACTAAAGATAAAATTATATACAAATGTTGTCAGTTCAGATTTGTTGCAGATAGGATCTTGTGCCCTCATCAAGTTCATCACAATTTACATAATATACAGCGTCTTGACCCCCGCCGCCCCTGCCACTCTAATTTTAGAACCCACCGTCCTGCCTAGCGCCCCGCCCATACAACATAGATTTTTCGCGACCATAATGACATAGAAATTAAGGTTATTAAGGTTTCATTTTTCTATTCTCTTTAGTCTTTACTTTATCTTGGGCTTAAGTATACATAACAATATGATAAGAACATTTATAGAGAAAATAAAGATTATCGAAAGATGTTTTAGCCATTAACATTTTCATGATGCCATTCACATACTAAACCCAAATATTGTATGTGAGAAACCCGTAACAAATGCCCTTACAATTGCTTTGTTTTATTCGTAGGTTTAGAATCACTGGTCTTTTTTCCTTTTGTGAGGACTTATATTTAGTTTTTCAGTTTCCTATTTGAATTAGGATTAGGTATTTTTTAATCTATATTTTTAATTGCATATCTAAAATGTAGGTTCCCTACCTGCCAACTGGGCATGTAGGTTTTATGGCATGACCCTCCGATGCTCATAACTACCTTTGCTAGGTATATGACACCTTCATAGAGGGTTGATATCAGGTCGACAGTTTGTAATAGAAAATTTATCTAATCCTTTATGGAGCCTTCTTATGATCCGTAGCCAACCCCATTTTGATGGAAGAAGGCTTGGATGATGATTATGATAGTTTTAAGTAAGTTTTGACGAGTATGATTCATTTTCCGGACTCCTGTATTAATTTTTTTTTCCGTTTATCAATGAAACTGGAGTTCTATGTATCACTTTATCTTCCTATTGATTTTTTCTGTTCTGTTTTAATACATGAATTATGGTAATTTGTGCAATGACATCTGGTTTTAACGTGAATTCTAATTTCCAAAGTGTTGATCTACCTGTCATCATAATTTGATGTCTAAGCAGTTTCCAAAGTGTTACTTTGAACTGGAAGTATGTCATATGGATATATATGGAAAGAAGCTGATGACACACAGTTACTGGATGATTTCTAAGCAGTTTCCAACGTGTCGCCACATTAGCTATGTTGTCTGTCTTTGGATATTAGAATTTGTTGGACTATCTTTGAGGCAGCATGACGCAAGCAAGGAAGTCAAGAATTTCCTCCATTACATAGTGAAGATGTAGTTCTCACTAGCCTGAAGTGCGTTTCATTGGCACTAGGGTCTAGATTAATAAGAGAAAATGAATAGAGCATGCGTATCAGTATTCGTCCACTAATGCTAGGCTACAGTATTCATTATCTTTCTGTTGTATTGGGATTCTGGGTTCTGATGCAAGGTCTGTCTTCTTGTTTATTTTATTTCCATGGGTCTGATATACTATCAATTAAGTGAATGATCTATAATCATTTCTTTGGTGGTGAAGTACTAAGAATTTATAGATATGAATTCATGACTGATTACAAAGCAGATGGTTGTATAGCTTATTTCTTTTGTGTAGTATATGTTCTTATTCAATTATAAATAACAGTTTTATTGAACCATTTTTGTTTTCAACCGAATGATTCTGTAGATTGAAGTGATACTGAAATTTGAGGAGATGTGCTTGGAGAGTGCAAGAGACCTTTCCCCACATTTTACA
>JANAVB010013265.1:0-10011 GCA_029216955.1 Iris pallida
CAAAGGGGAAACAGGCATTGACTGTTAATGCCTCGAAGGGCGCATCTGCGCCTACTCAGAAGCCTCCACTGGCACCGAGACCTAAGGAGGTGTATTCATTCAATGACGAAGACACCCTGCAACTCTTCGAAATATTGAAGCAGGGTGACAAGATCAAGCTCCCGGACCCGAAGCGGCCCGATGAAGTTGGAAAAGTGGACAACCCGAGGTACTGTCACTACCATCGGTTTGTCGGACACCCGACCAAGGACTGCTACGTCCTCAAGAATTACATCCAGCGCATGATCAATGTCGATGTAATCTCCGTCGACTATGAAGAGAAGACGGTGTCAGCCAATGTGGTGTCACTTTAGTTCGGCACCTTGCCGCCGACCACCACACAAGATGGCGTCGTTCCCATCCCTAAGACGACAATGGAGGTGGTGAACTTGCCACCTACCCGTGACAATGTGAGTGGACTCATCCCACTCACCACATCTCGAGGAGAGGTCCTCTGGGTTCACCCCGACCTCGTCTCTGAGGTGACTCAATCGGAGGTACGCTCTACCTCCAAATCAAAAGGCAGGAAGATCAAGTCTTGTCGTACGGTCTCTTCTTTAACAGAAGAGGCACTTCCAGTGCAGACGTGTGCACAACAGAACGCTCAGCCCAGCGAAGCTGCCGCCGAGGTGGTGCCTCCTGGCACAATCCCTGAGGAGGGCCCGTCTAAACCCTCAGCAGCCAATAAGCAGAAGCAGGTGGAGGCTCTTTTCGACAGACCTCTACGGAAGGAGAATGCTTCGGGGCTAGCCAAGCCCCACAACTTTGACATTCTGGCACAACTGGCCAGTACTCCTGCGCGCTTGTCTTTGTTTGAGCTCCTGCGTCTTTCCAAAGACTCCCGAGAAGCTCTCTGCGAAGCTCTGAAGGATGCTGAATCCTTCCTCAGTCAGGTCAAGCAGCCTGAAGACCTCCCAACTACTTGTGTGCATTGTCATTGTGCGGATGAAGTTATCCCAAACATAACTTTCATCCAACAAGACATGCTGCTCAAGCACCACCAACATAACCGACCGCTGTATTACACATGGTACATCGGTTCAGTCAAGGTGAGCCGAATTCAGATCGATCCAGGGTCTTCCCTCAGCATTATCCTGAAGGTACTGCTATCAAAACTGGGGATCCCAATGTACCGGCTGGCGCCCTCCAACACAACCATCAGTGGCTTCAACGCTAGCAAAAGCGAGCCATTGGGCAAAATCCGACTGAAGTGTCACATCGGCAACCTCAAAATTGAGGTGACTTGTTATGTGGTGGATGCCGAGGTCAACTACAACATCCTGCTTGGCCGACCATGGCTACATGAGTACATGGTGGTGCCTTCCACGCTCCACTAATGCATGAAATATGTATCCACCAACGGCGTCATCCGGACGGAGTTCGCAGACATCGATCCTTTCAAAGGGATTGAGGCTTACTTTACCGATTCCGACTTGTACAAGCCACTTGACGAGGAGGAAGCCAACGATACTGATGATGAGGCAGAGACGGCAACTGAGCCGGACACGGAGCCGGAGATGAATCCGGATGCCCCACTGAAGATCCGACTGAAGGGCAAACCACTCCAGAAGGTGCCTCCAATGAGCATCAAGCTATCAGGGAAAGCACCGACTCCTGAGGCTCCCCTGAAGATACGCCTCAAGGGAAAGCCGCCTCAAACACCGGCTCCCCTGGTGGCGAAATTACAGGGGAAGGCACCACTCACAGGAGGCGCAGTTGAGGCACCTTTGAAGGTGCGTCTTAAGGGCAAGCCCCCGCAGTCATCCAAGATGCCAGAGAGGGCTCACATAACCCTCTCAGACCCCAAGATCAAAGCTGTGGTGGACTCTCCTGATCCAGCCCCAGTGCTTACAGACGAGGAGCTTGGCGAATATATCTCTGCTGATGTAGATGCACCCTCCTTAGACAATGTAATCCCGCGGGATAAAATCTCGTACTTTATCAATAATAGAGTGTCTTTTAATTATTCTTGTCTTCTACATTGGAATGCCATGTATACATTAGATCACGCTCTACGGTCGTTGCAAACACAAATAACGACCGTCCATAATGTAAATCGAGTAGTCCCGTCTCAAGGAGTCTGTTTCATAAACCCTCCACGAAGCCGAGACGAAAGATCCAACATTTTTGGCAAAGTCGAGCGTCATCAAGACCTCCCGCCACTCGAGCCTGAACCTGATACCGGCAGAGTACAAGTTTATCGGTATACGAATACAGCAAAGCACATCATCCAGAAGATGGGCTACGACCTGAAAAGCAACAAAGGCCTAAACTATGGCAAGGGTCGACCTCTCCCTCTCCAGTTTTCAACACCCAAAGGAAGGCCGCAAGACTACTACAACAAAACTCGACGGGGGATAGGCTATGTCACGCCGCCATCAACCCCAGAGAGCTCAGACGTAGAAGACGTAGAACATTCCCACTCGTCCGAAGCGTCAACTTGGGATTCTGATACCAGTATCGAATCAGTCTTCAGGAAAGTGCTGTCAGCTAACATGACGTCAGCACAACTTCAAAAAGGTAAAGGCGAAGACCAAACGCCGGAACCCTTCGAAGAAGAACCCTGGGCTCAACGCCTAGGAGAGTAATGGGAGTCTCGTTTTGAGTTACGTGAACCTCCCACCGAAGACGAAGTCGAGCAGATCGACCTTGGGGACGGATCTTCTTCCAAACCCATCTTCGTCAGCAAAAGCCTAGAAGGAGAAGACCTAGAGGCTTTAATCCAGCTGGCTAAAGAGTATATCGACGTCTTTGCCTGGAGCTACGAAGACATGTCAGGACTCGATCCACAGATCGCAATGCATAGGTTGAACATCTTACCTGATGCCAAATCTATCAAACAACAACAACGACATTTTCGTCCGGATATCATGAATGCCATCGATCAGGAGTGGACAAACTCTTGACTAGCGGCTTCATCCGTGAGGAACAACACCCAGATTGGGTAGCCAACGTCGTACCTGTCACCAAGAAGAACGGGAAGATACGAGTCTGTATCGACTTCAGGGACCTCAATTCTGCTTGCCCGAAGGAGGAATTCCCGCTTCCGATCACCGATGTGATGATCGACAACACATGTGGTTTTGAACGCATGTCCTTCATAGATGGGTATTCAGGCTACAATCAAATCAAGATGTTCCCCGATGACGCGAAACACACGTCATTCAGGATTCCAAAGGGTGTTTTCTGCTACACAGTAATGCCCTTCGGCTTGAAAAATGCCGGTGCAATATACCAACGAGCTATGAGCACCATCTTCCGTCAACATCTTCGCAAAACAGTCGAATGCTATGTTGACGATATCGCAGTCAAGAGCCGCCTCAAAGGAGATCACCTACAGGATTTGAAGACAGTCTTCGATCTCATGCGGGCACATCAACTCAAAATGAACCCCGTTAAATCCTTCCTGGGGGTTTCTAGCGGCAAATTCTTGGGCTTTGTCATCACGGCGAAAGGCATTCATGTTGATCCCGAGAAGACCAAAGCCATCCTCAACATGGACCCTCCGAAGAATCTTCGAGAACTTCGAGGCTTGCAGGGACGTCTGGCATACATCCGGAGGTTCATAGCAAACCTTTCCGGTAAATGTCAACCCTTCACTTAGCTCATGAAGAAGGGAGTCTCTTATGTCTGGACAGAGGAGTGCCAGAAGGCTTTCGACGACATCAAAGTCTACTTGACGAGCCCACCAGTCCTGGTGGCACCTGTCGCGGGCAAACCATTTCTTCTTTACGTCCGTGCCATGGATCATTCCCTTGGCGCTCTGCTGGCTCAAAACAGCGATACAGGCTATGAGCAAGCAATCTACTACCTCAGTCGAACGCTCATCGGGGCCGAACACCGGTACAACCCCGTTGAAAAGGAGTGCTTGGCTTTGGTGTTTGCTATCCAGAAGACTCGTCATTATGTCTCGGACCAGACAATTCATGTTATTTCCTGAGTCAATCCACTCAGAGTCCTCATGACGAAGCCATGATCATTAAACTCCCGGCTAGCCACATGGGCGATTTTGCTAACACCATATAATATGGTGTTTGTCCCGCAAAAAGCTGTTAAAGGTCAAGCTCTGGCTGACTTTTTAGCTGCACATCCCATCCCAGAATCCTCAAAACTCTATGAAGACATCCCGGATGAGGTCCAAGAATCCAACGTCACCGAAGGAAGCTCCGTTTTGGCGAATGTTTTTCGATGGCGCTTCGAGAACAGGCCCCAAAGGCCAAATCATCGCAGGAGTGGGGGTAGTCTTAGTCTCCCCCGATCAGCTGGTCATCCAGCGTGCTTACTTCCTTTCGAAGCCGTGCTCCAATAATGTTGCCGAATACAACGCACTCGTCATGGGACTCCAACTCGCACAACAGCTGGGGGTGGACCATCTGGAAGCCTACGGTGACTCAAAACTCATCGTGAACCAGATTCGAGGGCAGTACGAGGTTCGCCATAAAGATCTGATCCCTTACCATGAAGTTGCATTGAACATCATTTTAACCTTCACCGGGTTCTTCATCGAACACGTGCCTCATCTACAAAACTTGGAGGCTGACGCTCTGGCTGGCCTCGCAGCCTCATTGGCAGCGCCCTTTGGGACTCAACACTATGTCACGGTAACAGGCCGAGATTTGATTTGTCCCAGAAACAACCTGTGCTTGCAAGTGGCCCATGCCATGCCGACGAACACTGGTGTTAATTTCCGAGACTGGAAGTTCACGTTCATCGACTTTGCTATCTACGAAATTCTTCCAGAGGACCCGAAGGAAGCCGTCTCAGTCAGGAGACGCTCTCTTCGATTCTACTACGACACAGTTACTAAAATGCTGTACCGACGTTCCTTCGATGGGCTCCTCCTTCGATGCCTGTCCAACGAGGAAGCAGCCGAAGCCCTCCGAGAAGCTCATGACGGAACTTGCGGAGCTCATCAACCCGGTCCTAAGTTGCAGGATCGACTGCGACGTATGGGCTACTACTGGCCAACCATGGCCACCGACGCTGTTGAATATGCTAAGAAGTGTCACGCATGCCAACTCTATGCTGACTTCATACATACACCGTCTGAACCACTACATCCTACAGTCGCCTCCTGGCCCTTCGAAGCCTGGGGCATGGATATTGTGGGACCTATCACCCCTCCTTCATCAAGAGGACACCGCTTCATCCTGGCCATCACCGATTACTTCTCCAAATGGGCAGAAGCAGTCCCACTGGCGGAAGTAAAGAGCTCCAGGATGGTCAGCTTTATCAAATACCATGTCATTTACCGTTTCGGAGTACTCCGGCGGATCATTCATGACAACGGTCTTCAGTTTATCAGCCACATTTTTAGCAGGTTCTGTGACAAGAACCGCATTCAAAATATGGCATCCACCGCCTATAATCCGGCAGCAAACGGGTTAGCAGAGGCGTTCAACAAAACCATCGTCAGGCTACTCAAAAAGGTCGTGTCATCCAATAAACGCGACTGGGATGAAAAACTTGGCGAATGCCTTTGGGCCTACCGCACAACGGTACGGACCCCGACAAGCAACACACCATTCTCTCTGGTCTACGGAAGCGAAGCGGTACTGCCTCTCGAGATCCAGATACCCTCACTCCGCGTGGCAATAACAAACAAACTCACAGAAGAGGACAATCAACGTCGTCATCTGCGAGAACTGGAGGCACTCGATGAGAAGCGTCTCCTAGCTCAACAACGCATCGAACTCTACCAAGCCCGTATATCACAGGCTTTCAACAAGAAGGTCAAACAGAGGACTTTCCATATTGGTGACCTGGTTCTGGCAGTCAGGAGGCCGATGGTGTTAACTCACAAGACACCAGGAAAGTTCGAGCCCAAGTGGGAAGGACCTTTCATCATAGAGACGGTATACTCAAACGGTGCTTACCGCCTCGCCAAACCCAATGGAGACTTGTTTATGATGCCCATCAACGGCAAGTTCCTAAAGAAGTACTATTCTTGACATCCTTCAGACATATACTTCCCCAAGGGGATCTGTGGGCCAATCATCGGGATTCACAAACAATCTCCTTCCACAAACTCATCCGCTTCGGGAACCCAGCTGTTCCGTGGCTTCCTTCAGTAGAAAGACAACCACATCCACATTACCTCTGGGTTGTTCCTCTACACCCTACAAAGCGGACTCTTACGCTATGTAAGCCGATGCTACCCTTCATGTTTACCACGTCCACATTACCTCTGAGTAAACATCTTGTACAAACAACCCCTGCGTTGTCGTACATTGATCGCCGAACTTCCACATCACCTCTGAGTTATTCAGCGTATCCCCCAGGATTATTCCTACCACGTCCATCACACCTCTGAGTAGGATGATTCTATCATTTGGACCCAATGATTGCCATATCCACATCACCTCTGAGCAAACATGTTGGTTCCTTCAAACTTATTATCTGTGCCTAAAACCAAGGTGCGCAAAAGATAATAGGTCCACACAAATCATCAAGTTCATAATAACAAAAATGAACACATCACAAAAAGTTGCGTACTTCTTTATTTTCTGAAATAGAGAGTACAAAAGGCTACATTATCCCTCAGCAAAGGGTTACAAAAGAGCATAAAAAAGGGGAAAAACTATAGTCCCTGAACCACCCCAGGGTGGGCTGAGAGCTCCCTGACTCGAAGCCTTAGGTTGGCTGTACGGGCCTCCACAGTCGCCAGGACTCGTCGCTCAGCTTCTTGACGCATCAATTCAACAGCCCTGTAGAAGCATGGAAAATATTAGAATAATGATCCATACGGCTCGGAGTAAGAAGCTTATGCGGCTCACACAGGAGCGGCCCTATGCGGTTCAAAGAATACTCTCAATCGCATGCGGCTCGGGAGCGTATGCGGTTCAGCAAGGCATATGCGGCTCGATGGATCCTTCACTACAGCTGGTCGTTTGGGGGTGGCCTCATTTAATGCTCTGACACGACTTGGCGACTGTGACTGCTCTGACATAAAGTGTCATAATGGCTCTGCCATAATGACAGACTTTTCGGGAAAGGAAGCAGATCTCTGACCCGAACCGTCAGAAATCCTAGGTTGCCACGTGGCAACTCTCATGCGGCTTAAATGGAAAATAGCTCCATGCGGCTCATGAAGAAGTCACTCCATATGGTTAGCAGAAACCAGCCATATACGGCCCACCGAGAGCTCAATCCCTGCGACTCAATACAATGCTAGCTCATGCGGCTCGCAAAGACTATGCATATGTGGCTCACGGAAGGTTCGTCCCCTGCGGCTCGATGAGGCATTGTCTCATGCGGCTCAGGAAGAGTATCTCTCTGCGGTTCGAGGATAGTCAATCCTATGCGGCTCTGACAGGACTCACAATTAAGACACGTGGCATGGGATCAATAAGAGATTTAACCGAATCTCAACAAATATATTTGACATCATCGTCATAATTACTGAGATCAGAGCATATCATTTATCATCAAGCTAATGGGACACGTGGCGAGCAATCAGATATTAGCATAATCAATTACGAGGATTTAAAGTAGCTAGCATTAATTGCTCATGAGATACGATGCTATCCGTATTAATGGCCGAGATTCACTATAATCAGGATCAAGGGTTCAGATAGAATGAAGGAGCGCCGACATTCCAAACAGATAATCATTAGCAAACCCTAATGATCACCCCCCACTCTTATAAATAGCCAGCATCATTCCCTTAAAAAAAAAGAGAGGAGAAGAAGAGAGAGAGAGGTCGGCGCCAAAATAAATAAGAAGAGAGAGATCTACACAGAGAGAGCTCCCCCTTCCTTCTTGATAATCACAGAGAGAGAGAGAAGCCAGAAGAGCAATCCGAGGAGAGCGAGAAGAGCGTTTCTTCGTCAACGCCAAGCAGATCTTCCCCGAGCCAAGGCTGCATACTGATCGTCCAAGGAGTAAGACAGAGCGGCCGTCGCTTTCCCGAGCCTCTATCGTCACCCTCCAGAATAAAAAATAAACAATCGTACTTAGTCTGATGTACCTAGGTTTTCGTCCCTAGGCTTTCTTTGTACGAGCGAGTTTGTATTGTGAGTCTAAGTTCAGTCCTCTGATAATTGTTCTGTTCTTTTACAATCAATGGCAAACACGATGGCGACTCTGCTGGGGACTAACTTCTCCACGACTGAGGAGTTGGTGACGCAATCAGATGCAGCCAAACTTGGCTCCACACAAAAGAAGATGGTCGTCCGTTTCGACCAACAGGCGTTCGAAGAGATGCTCTCTGAAGGCAGCGCTGGCCCGGCCCAGAAGCGCACCTGCACCACGAAGGCTCGCAAAGAATGGAGACCGAAGTCATTTGCTCCTCCTCAAGCCCTCGATGGGATGCTCTCTGTTGCTCAAGACGGCGAGAAGGATTCTCCTGCGGTCCCACTTCAGATCGTAGACAACTCTGTTGTCCCCAAGTCCGGCAGAAGAAAACATTATGATGTTGGACTTGCAGGGACAAAGAGGGACTCTACGCGGACCGAACCGCAGAAGAGTATTAGCCGCAAGGAGAAAGCCCATGCGGCTACATCCGCCAACCGCATGAAGAAAACTCATGCGGCTACTTCTGTCAGCCGCATAACTTATGCGACTACAGTTCCCAACAACATGGATGAGACTCATACGGCCAGTAAAGTCAATCGTTTGCAGAAAACCCATGCCAACCGCATGCGGCCAGCCTGCACGGTCGTGACCCCTAGCCGCATAAGAACTCGTCCGACGACAGGAGACAACCGCATGCAGACAGCCTGCACGGTTTCCGCTCCCAGCCGCATACACCTGCTCCATGCTCCTCTCGATCAGTTTTCGACCATCTCTCGTACGGTCCGAACCCTGATGACTCTCTGGATGATAAGCCAGACTCTGTGATGTTCAACTTGGACTCTTCCTATTATGCACCCACGAATGCTAGAAAGAAGAAGTCTAGGGCAGCGCGGGCTCATCAAGTCCAGACAGCTGCCCCAACCTCTGACTATCAGGGCGTCCCGCTGATTATCACACGGGCCTCTGATGGGAAGTTGTACAGAACCGCACAAGTCCAATCCCCGGCGGCGAACGGACAGAGTGGTTCCTCTGACCTGCGTGACGCGATCCTCCACAAACGCAAGGAAAGAGAAGGGGCCTCGGCGTGCAAAGAATCCTCACATGGACGTCACTGCACCCAGATCATTGTCAACTGCTGCTGCAACAACGCGGCAGTGACGGAAGATCGTCCGTCCGTCTTCCACAGACTACAGCACCCGAACTCAGAAGATGAGGCACCTCCTGTTGTCTCCTGCAATTCCGCTCAGAAGGTCCCCGCCAAGGGGAGAGGGAAGAAGACAAGCATCTCCAGTCTAAAGATATCAGCCACTACAGCTAAGAAATTGTCAGCTAAACGGTTGCCCTCCACCGGAGTATACCAACACACCCGTTCGAAGACAAAATCTGCTGCAACAGGAGGCTCATCGTCCCCGACCCTAGGGGTCGTAGGAGCTGGGGGTAGTACTCCTCCGAACGTCCACAATAATCCAATGTTTCAAGGAGGCGAACCCCGAGAAACAACCCTCCCATCGGGTACAACAGATGCTGATTCTCGAGACGAAGCAAGCTCCGAAGCTGGGGGTAGTGTTCCTTCTGAGTCCGAACCTGAAGAGAACATCCCCACATATCCAGATGATTTCTCGACGCATGGGTACGACTCGGAGGGTACATCCTCCACCACTCCCTCCGTCACTCCTCATGTGAAGACGGTATTCATGACAGACAGCAATCAAGGCGGTTCCAGCGATCGCCAGCGCATCGACACGTTGGAGGCCATATTGCATGCCTTGGTCAAGTCTGTAGACGAGATCAAAGCGGCACTTCCTACTCTGCAGGGAGTGACACCTGGCCAGACAAGCACGGGTCCCGCAATCAACGTAGATTCAAATTCAGCGGCTCCAAACCAGGGCAATAATCCTCCCGAGATAACGGTCCCTACTGCGACAGATGAGGCCCGAGAAGTAAGAAGAGAGGTTC